>JASAMX010003411.1:0-21836 GCA_030248175.1 Microlaimidae sp. YZB2_3 | reverse complement strand
AAACTTTGGCCACTTGTAATTTTTTACAAGTTCTCAAAAGAAAAATTTACCCTACTCCGACTAGGGAAAAATTTACCCTACTCCATAATAAAAAGCCTTATTATATTTTTTTTAAATTACTACAAAAAGTAAAGGACCCTTACGAAATTTTCTGCTTTCAAGAAAACAGAACTTATATTCTAAATAACTTTTCTGAATAAGGCCTGAATATGTTATCGTAGTCTTTTACAACAACAATAATATTTTTGTTTTTTACAAAAAAATTTAAAATGTGCCTAAGAATCACGAGCAATATTGTTGTAAATACAAACCTGTATGGATGATATCTCATCGGGTACCACGCAATATTCAACCACATGAACTGTGAAACTACAAAGATTAAAAAATTTTTAAGAAAACTATTATTAGAGTTTGCACAAAGTTGATGTGGACTCCAAAATATTTTTTAAAGTAAACAATTATTATATTGAACCATAACGTTACTAAAATAAAAATCTATTTATTGAAAAAGTTTTCGCATAACACGGTTGAAAAAATTTCACCATCACATCGCACGTGTTTATATATTAAAAAGGGTTAATTAAATCCCCAGTGGCTTACTCTCTTTTGGGCTCAAAATCTAAAATAAAATTACAATAAATACTAAATTAAATTTTAGTCATCCCAACCAACGGCTTCAAATCATATAACATAATAAGTTTATAGCATACACAGATACCCCTTCTCAAATTCAGAGGGGAGTTAAAAATATTTAGAATAGTGTCCGCCTCCTTAAAAAGTTTTCTGCCCCTTAGAATTACTAATTTTTTTTCACCGTTGTCTTTCATTTTCATCCAAATTCGCTCTGAAATCCAGTTTTCCGTTGTGATTTAGTTTTTTAAATAAATAAATTTTTCCACCTAAGGAGCGGAGACGGGGTCATTTCAAAGATCTAGTAAACATTAAAACATAATTGCAAGTTAACTCAATATGTCAAAAAATAATGATTTTGCACTTGCTTTTTAGAACTAGGCAGTAGTTCTGATTTTAATTTGTGTCCACTGACATCTTCTCTCAAGCCCTGATAGCATCTATCACTAACTAAAATAAAAATTTTGTAACTATTACTAAAACACGGGTTTATATGATTATAAATAGCAAGAATATATAACACAAGAGAATGTCCGACTGTACACTAAACATTTGACCAAAAGTTTGTGGAAAAAGTCGCACTTTTAAATTTGTGTGGGATTTTTCTTGCAAAAATCCCCCATTTTCTGCCAGTTTTCCCGCGCTAAGATTTTTAACACAGTGTTAGTTTTCTCGCAGTGAAGACTGCGACTTCTTTATTTGCACTCTAGGCTGTTTTATTCGCACTGCGAGTCTAACTGCACAACAAAAAAATACAGACGCTGGTAATCATTTTCAATGGAGTAAAACACTTCGAAACTAGTTTTATTTAATTTTAAAACGTTGGAGAGTTACTTTATTTCATTAAAACTAGAAAGTTTTAACATTTTAAGGTAAAAAAACGACTTTACTCATTTAAACAAAAAATTTTTCGCTCTGTTTTGTTTAATTTTTTTTGTTGTGCAGCCAGACTCGCATTGCGATAATATTCGCAGTGTAAATAAAGCAGTCTAGAGTGCGAAAGAAGTCGCAGTCCCCACTACAAGAAAACTAACACTGTGTTAAAAATCGCAGCGCGGGAAAACTAGCAGAAAACGGCGGATTTTTGCGAGAAAAGTCGCACACGAATTCAAAAGTGCGACTTTTTTCGCAAAATTTTGGTCAAAAACTTAGTGTACAGTCGGACATTCTCTTGTGTTATATATTTTTAGCAAAAATATATAATATAACGAAAAATGTGCAACTCCTGTATAAAAAAGTAAGTCAAAGTAGGCCATTATAATGAGCCTCTCCATGGCACTCTCCATTTTACTGGCATTGTAGTAATTTTAATTCGGGGAGTTAAAACGGAGAAGAACCCATTATAATAGCCATTTATTGATTTAATTTCACTTCATATTATACTCACAAGTGTAATACTGTCCGGGCCACACGAGTTTTCCCGTGTTGGTTTAAGACTGTCCAGCACGGTAAAACTCATGCGGCCCGGACAGTATTGCACTTGTGAGTACATATGAAGTGAAATTAAATCAATAAATGGCTATTATAATGGCTTCCTCTCCATTTTAATTCGCCGAATTAAAATGACTATCATGCCATTATAATGGAGGGTGCCATTTAAATGGAGAGGCTCATTAAAATGGCCTACTTTTTCTCATTTTTTTATATAGGAGTTGTACATTTACGGTATATTATATATTTTATTGCTATAAATTGTTTAATTTTAAAATCAATTTAATAAAATTACATAAAATTTTTGGGGAGCTGCAAAATCAACAAACCGTGTTTGAATTAGACTACACTGGACCAAAATTAATCATAATGCCAATTATTTGTATTTGACTGAGCTTTTGTTTAGTTTACCAAGAATATATAACACAAGAGAATGTCCGACTGTACACTAAATTTTTAACCAAAATTTTGCGAATAAAGTCGCACTTTCGAATTCATGTGCGACTTTTCTCGAAAAATCCGCCGTTTTCTGCAAGTTTTCCCGCGCTGCGATTTTTAACACAGTGTTAGTTTTCTTGCAGTGGGGACTGCGACTTCTTTCGCACTCTATACTGTTTTATTTGCACTGCGATTATTATCGCACCGCGAGTCTGGATGCACAAAAAAAATAAAAACAAAGCGGAGCCAAAATTTTGTGTTTAAATGAGTAAAAGTCGTTTTTTTTACTTTAAAATGTTAAAACTTTTTAGTTTTAATAAAATAAAGTAAGTCTCCAACGTTTTAAAATTAAATAAAACAAGTTTGAAGTGTTTTGCTCCATTGAAAATGATTAGCAGCGTCTGTATTTTTTGTTGTGCAGTTAGACTCGCAGTGCTAAAATAATCGCAGTGCGAATAAAACAGCATAGGGTGCAAAAGAAGTCGCAGTCCCCACTGCGAGAAAACTAACACTGTAAAAAAATCGCAGCGCGGGAAAACTGGCAGAAAATGGCGGATTTTTGCGAGAAAAATCGGACACGAATTTAAAAGTTCGACTTTTCCCGCAAAATTTTGGTCAAAAGTTTAGTGTACAGTCGGACATTCTCTTGTGTTATATATTGTTGGTTTTACTTAGCGTCGTATTTTTTGTGTTGATCGCTGTCGGTATGAATTTTAAACCTTCAGAAGTAAAAAAACATACCTGCAATTATTCCAAATCGTACTTCTACCATTGTTGTAATGTAATTACCATCTATTACTTTTCAGTAGATCTAAACATGAGTTTTTGTTATGCCAAGGGTTTTAAGAAAGTACGGCTACTCAATTTGATTCAGCGCTAAGTCAAAATTCACTGATTTCCTTTGGTTATTTTTTACTTTACGCAAAACTTAATGTGAAACACGTCAGGATTTTAAGGACCCTCAAAATGTTTAAACCCCGAAGCTCGCCTTTAAAGTTTCGAAGCAACCCTCGAAGCTCGATTCTGTTTTGTATTAATTTCATGAGCAAGTAGCCTGTGTCAGCCATACAGTCGACAAATAAATTTCCTTTTACTTTTTGGATCTATTTGCTTTGTTTTGTAAAAATACTGGAAGTTAGGATGCCCTAGTTAGGTTAAAGCTTATTTTGTTTGTTATTAAAACTGTTTTAAAGTCAAAAAACTGTTAAAACGGTTTTTATTTATAGTAAAAAAACTAATAGCACATAAAGTAGTTTTTCATTTGTTCAAGTGATGTGGTTTTTGCTCATAAAATATTGTTATGTTGTCCACCATAAAGACGTTCATGTTAATTTTTTTGACAATTCAAAGATCTATTGCATCCTATGTTCTAATTCGACACTTTTTAGTATCAGTCAGACACAAAATAAAAAGAGTCAGAGTCACCAGTATTTTACAATTTTGAATCATTTGTATCATGTTATGAGTCAGAGTCATGATAACCTTTTTACTGATTGTGACTCTTTGTGTTGTAGTAACGTTTGGACAGTTTACTTACCTTGATGCCCTTTTCTTTTTTTCATTCAAAAAGTGCACAAACCAATTGTAATATCTTTTTAGTTGGTATTAATTACTGAGGAATGGGGACGATGAAGTGTATTCAAAAAAAACTAATGCTAAGCATAAAGTTAAGCTCGGGATACATTGCGCTATTAAAAACGCAAAAAATATGGGTTTACGATAATATTATGTTTTAAATTTCCGCCTATCCCTAAAGCCCATTTATTCCGATAAACCCCGCGAAAATTCGGGGGCCGACCATCCACGACACGGCCCTATATTTTTTGTAAGAACTTAAATTCAGTCGTAATTCTTATTCATTCAAAAGCTTCTTTCGAAAAAAAAAATTACAAAATATGCATTTTATTTTTATTCGACATAAATTAGTGCAATGTTTTTTGTTTATCTTACATTAAAATTAAACACAAATTATTTATCCTTTTTGGTGATCCTAATTTGTATTATATAAAAAAACATTATTATAATTGTATTGCGTTATAATGCAATGCCTTAATAGTGTATTTTACAAGGAAGACCATAAAATACTATCAAAGAAAAATGAAAATGTATTTAATGAATGCTAAAGAAACGATAAAATTAATGTATTTATCATAATTTTTAACATGTATCACAATAAATAATAAAGCCATAGTACCGGAATGTATAAAAACCTTTAAGGAATGAAAAAAGACTAGATACCATTAAAATTGAAAACTAAATTAAACATAAAGCTTTTCCGCGAATAAAAATAATGTATAATAAATTATAATAATTCTCTGGAGCTCTCAATGACAAAATGGAGCTATCCCCAAGCTTAGAGCTATGACTTATTTTCTTGAATAATTAAAACATGATCATGTTGTCCAAATTTTTTAAAATTCAAATCGTTGAAAAAGTTGTAAATATTTCGCATAAAAAATGTAAAAATATTTTAAGGCATGAGCATTAGATAATTTAATAATAACCCAGAAAACATAATTGTGAACGTAGGTTGGTTTGGCAATTACATGTTATGCAGGTTAAAATTAAGATTTTTAACATAACTAGGGTCGGGCCCCCACTCCAAAACTTAGTCACCCAAAACTTAAAAACTCCTTTTAAAAACAAAAACGGTAGTCTAGAAAGTATTATTTTTAAAGTAGGGGTTTAAATAATATAATTATCTTGGCTATAAGTTAAAAATTTTACGGTAAAAGGTTTGAATTAGACTTCCCTCACAGTTTTTTAATAGCCGGTTGTAATTTTATTTTGGGTCTTAAAAATTTTGTAAAAAAGTGAAAAAAGATGCATTCTAATTAATAAACCAGCATGTTTCCAGATTATGAGGTATATTGGGGATGGACGCACTCTCATGAAAAACTCGTTTTTACGATAAGGAACCCCAAATTTTTTTAGGGAGAAGTTCTAGTCTTGGGGGCTTAAAATTTTAGAGCCTGAGCGGGTTTTGACAATTTTGATATTTTGAACGAGGATATATGGCGTTATATCCTTTCATTTAACCTTAAATTCCCACCTTCTTAAATTCTCAACTACGTGCCGTACTGAAATTGGACTAGAAAGTTAAAGCGAAGTATCGACATAACAAATGAGTATAAATTTTTTTACACAAAAAATACTGAGATTTTACAATTAACAAAAACAAAAAAAATTATCCCAAAAGACTATCCACATTGTTATTAACACTGGCCGTTCTATTACTATCGCCTGCGGGCCCTGAGAGATCCAATAGCGATTCATCGTTTTCTCCAATATTATTTTCAGCTAAAATAAACTTGTAACGTGTAAAACTAATTAAGTATGATTTATCTATTCAAGAAAATTGGTGAGAAATATGCCATTATATTGGCATAACTCATAAACGAGTGTATCATGATGGTAATGCTATTCTAAATGTACTTTTTATACCAAAGTTTTTCGGAATAATATTATATTTTTGATACCACTACCAATTTTACTTATGCGTCAAAATTATAGTACCTAAAATTTATTTTAAAAAAACAGTAAAAAATTTATTAACATTCACGATATTTTTCAGCTTCCTTTTTGCCTTAATTTTTTTTTAAAAAATAACATGATAAACTTGATTTTAGTATTATTTATATCTTGCTTCACGGTGCAGTATAGACTGAGTCAAAAAAGAAGAACACACAAAAAATTTTATATTAATACAAAATATTTTGAAAATACAAAAAACAAAATACTTCAAGAAAATTGCGGTACAAATAGATTACGGCACGGTAAAATTACTGTCAAACTTTTTTGCCTTCAATTTCGATCATTTTTTCAAAAAACCTTAGGTCTGCCTGCCCCCAATAGCCGTCCACTGCCTCAAAAATGTTCTTCGTCAAAATAGCTTCAGCAGTTTATGAAATATTACGATCAAGAATGCCATTTTTGATGATTCTCTACTTGAAAGAGTGATCAATAAGTATAAAAACTTAAATTAGAAATTAATGAGCCATTATAAAATCAGAAAATTTTTATTTTGTATTTAGACCTTGATTGTTAAAATTGGTGCAGTATTTTTTGAGATATTAGGTTTGCGGAAAAAACCTAGTTTTTAGGCCAAAAACACGGAAGTGACGGAATAGATTGTCAAGGCAAACTTAAACATGTCTTATGATTTGTGAGCGAGTAGCGTGCGTGGTCCAATCGGTTCGGTAGGTAATCAACTATCTGTATGATGTATACTTAAAACGTAATCGAGCCCTGGTTAATACATCTTTTTTTTGTTTTTTTTAATGTTAGTTTTAGTTTTTTGTATTTTAAAACTAGTAAGTTATTACTTGCACTGTTCTCAGCTAATACACTTTTTATTTGACCGACCCTTTAGGTTTTTCGTAAAAAAACTCAAGATACATGTCTAATTAATTCACAATAAATTTAAGTATATTCAAGGTTTTTTTTAAACATTAGAATGATAAACTTTTTAGTTATTTTAGTGTAATAGTGATGAAAAAGAAATCTGTTCAAATTTTGTTCTTAAGTGATTTCATTTTTACTTGTGAAAAATCAAGATAGATTTGGAATTAATTAACAATTATTTAAGTAGATTCTTTATTCTCAAGGCTATTTTTTAAAACATTAAGAATGATAAACCTTTTAGTTATTTTATATACATGAACACGGTCAAAAAGCTAGGGGGTGGGGGTGTTTACGCCAGGTAAATAACATTTCAAAATCTAGGGGGTGGGTTCTAGGGAAGGGGGGTCGAATCCCCTAGTTTTCTAGGGGGGTCGACCCGGGGTGGAAGAGGTTGACACATAGTGGGGGGGGGGGGTGATGTGGGGTCCAATTTTCGAAACAAAATACTTTTAAACCATTAAATGTTTAATAATAGTTTTTTATAAGATTATACTTCATTTTATTGAATAAAAAGCGATATTTAGGTATAAAAAGAGTGTAAAAACATGAATTTGTGTTAAAAAATCACGTTTTTGGAAGAAAATTTGGTATAAAAAAAGTAGTTAAAATTTTCTCGAGAGGGGAGGGGGACATACATGGGCACGGGGGGAATTGGGAGGTTGACCCCCCCCCCGATTCTGAGAAGGGGGGTTTAACCCTCCCCGTCAGAAATGGGGGGGGAGAAAAAGTTAACCCCCCAAATTTTGGAAAAATGAAGAAAAAAATGTCTTAAAATGACTTCTAACTACCTCCAAACTTAAGTTTTAAGGTCAAAATAAATGTTTCAAACAGTAAAAAGCTTAAAAATGCACTAAATAGGGTTTTTTGACCTAAAATTAGCGTTTTTTACCTATTTTTTCTTTAAAATCGAAAAACGATATGAGTAAATTGCACTCCAGAAAAAAAAACGATATAGGTATTTTGCGTTTCTCGGATTTTAACCCCCCACTAATTTGGGATTTAACCCCCACTTCGGACCAACTTGCCCATGTATTTTAAAATCTAGAGGGTCAGGGGTAAAAAATTTGAAAATTTGGGGGGGGGGAGGGGGGCCCCTGGATTTTTTTCTAGGGGGCTCCCCAAAATTTTGAGGCTAGGGGGGGTGGACTCCACCCTACCCTCTCCCTTGTTCATCTATGATTTTAATGCAATAGTGATGAAAACGAAAGCTGTTTAAATCTTTTTGTTTTTAAAGTGATTTCATTTTTGTGTGTTTTTTTATAAGTGTGAGAAGTTATCTGTTTTCGAAAACTGTTAAGTTAATGCTTTATCACAACATTTTTAATGAGAAAACAGTAAAAATGATGCATAGTGGGCTATTTTTGGCCCGCACAAGCTTAAAATGTTCGACCAAACTCGGCGATTAAGTGTTTGTGCGGCAATATTAACAATCGAATATCAAAAAAAAGTACACGCTTTTTTTGAGCGAATCTTGTAACCATAGGTGGGCAGGGGGGGGGGGGGGGGGGGGGGGGGCGAAAAACCCCCCCCAAAATTTCGGATTTTGCTGACACCCCCCCTTAAATTTGGGGTAGTCGGGGACACCCCCCCCTCAAATTCGCCTCCCAAAGAAAAATTTTTAAGTGTTATAAAAGGACTAAAAAATTTTTCCGCGCTTCGCGCGGAGTGTTTATTACCTTATTTCCCCGTTAGTTACCTTTTATTACCTTTAAATTCCCCCGCTACGCGGGCAGTTTAAATTTCCCCTCTACGCGGGCAGTTTAAATTGGCAATTTATCTTAGTTTTTCAATTGCAAATCGATTATCCCATTCAGTAGTTAAGGCATACATGTTTAATAAAACTACTATAAACACTATTATCCTTTTTTAACGTTTTAAACACATGTTATAATGTATAGTATAGCTATAAAAAACCTTAAATTTTGTAATTAGTATCATTTGGAATTAAAATTTCTAGTGTATTTTAGCGCCTCAAATTATAAATTTTCTCCTCCGGGGGGCATTGTTCCCCCCGAACCCCCCTGACTGAATTTTTAAGATCACAGAAAATTATGTAGAAATTAGGTAAAAAAACAAAAGTAAAATGTATGTTCACACGATCACCAGGAGACGATTTTTAAGCAGTTTTTAGTACATATTCAAAAAATTTCCGCCTCCGGCGGGTGGGGGGGACACCCCCAGACCCCCCGGCCGACGCTTCGCGTCGGCTGGCGCCGCTACGCAACGCAGGCGGCGGCGCTTCGCGCCGTGTTGACACTTTTTCTTCCCCCCACCCCCACCGACTGACGCCCCTGAAATGAAATCCTGACTGCGCCATTGCACATTATTATTAAAAGAATTAAAAACATAAAATTTATAAGTTGCAATAAGGTCTTATTTTAATCTTACACAGTTTTAAAGCATTTATAAGCTTGTTTTACGTTTTTTTACGCGTTTTAAGCTCATTTTAAGGCAGCGCGGAAATATTGGGTACACCCCCCCTAAAATTTGGGTCTGGCTGGACACCCCCCCGAAACTTTGACCCCCCCCCTATACCCCCCCCAAAATCCGAGAGGCTGCCCACCTATGCTTGTAACTTAAATCCAAATACTTATTAAGCAATGATTCAAGTACAAAATTACCGAAGAAAAAAACTATATTTTTGGAGGTCATTTCCTCCTAGCGCCGAAGATATTTTGGCGGAAAAAATTTTTTCAGGCTATCGTAGGCAAAGGTTTTCACAAAATCATCGAAATCGAAGATGAAAAGTTTGACTCTGGTCTTGTCCGTCCGGCTCGACCAGAGAAGACCAGGGCTAAATAAAACTCTGGCCGTTGGTAAAAAACAACAAAAGTTTGACTCTGTGTACCGCACTTTTAAGAAAACTAAGGTTTCATGTCCCGAATATGATGAATTTTTAATAGTAAAAAAACTAGATAAAAAAATTCAAAAAATACCCAATGGATCTTCACCTTCGTCGAAACTGTCATCGTCGCCGTCTCTCTCAGAGTCTGGCGGGAGTTGTCCGGTCGTGTTGTATTTTACAGCCACCTAAATGTTTTCTATTTCTGAATGGTTTCTAAAATATACCGACCTGCCCAGGGTCAAGAAATGCCACGCCTCCGCTCGATATACTAACAAATACGCGCCATTTGTGTCATATTTCGCAAAATCATTGCAGTTTTTAACCTATTTAAGCAAAATTTAAGTAGTCATTTTAGACCTATTTTTACTTAAATTTCGCTTTTTTCGCCTCATTTATTTCACATCCCCGGTTCAAAAAATTGAAACATGTTCCACATCCGTTAAACCCCCCTCCCCGGAGGCAGTGGCGTGCCCAGGGGGGGGGCGCCCCCTCCCTTCCCTCCCCCGAAATCCGGCGAAGCCTGATTTTTTTGTAAGGGGGGACCCTTACGTTTTTTGAATTTTGGGAGAGAAAATTTTTTTCTTTAATAGTAATACAGAAACTTTTGAAATGCCTTCCAAAAGCATATCAATAGTCAAAAACCCAAATTTTCCCCGCTTTGCGGGTATTTTAAATTGACAATTGATCTTAGATTTTCGATTTCAAATCGATTATGCCGTTTAATAGTTAAGGCATATAATGTTAAATCAAACTACCATAAACACTATTAACCTTTTATTAACGTTTTAAACACATGTTTTAAATGTAAAGGGATAGAAAACCTTAAATTTTTTAATAAACATCATCTGGAATTAAAATTTCTAGTGTATTTTAGCGCCTTAAATTAAAAATTTTCTACCGGGGGGGGGGCTTTCTGCCCCCCGTACCCCCCTGACCAGGGGCTCTGCCCCTTGACCCCGCTGGGGGGGCTCTCGCCCCCCAGACCCCCCATTGCTGGGGAGGTTGCCCCCCCAGACCCTCCCTTCAGGGTTAGTATTTACCACCCCCTCAGACGGCCCCCCAAATGAAATACTGGGCACGCCATTGCCAGGAGGCAGTGCACAGGTCTGTTTATAACCCCAAACGTTTTTTAGTGTTGAACGGGCTCTAGTTTAAAACGACCTACATGTTTTTTTATTTTTTAATGGGTTAAAAATTACAGTCAAAAGTCACCTTTATGTTTACTAGTTTTGAATGTGTTCTAAATAAGAGCTATTATAGGTAAAATACTCGTAGTTACACACGTAGGCGTGGTTTATTTTTCGCCTACTACCTTATATTAAATCCACGCAACGATTTCACGGTGTAAACTATTTCAATCTTTTCTGGTCGTTTATCTTCGCGCGCCGAAGAAACGAGCGCGTGCGAGTTACAAAAGTTATGCGAGTGCTAAAATTATATTAATACCGATTTAGAGTAGGGGTCGGGGGCCCGGGGGGGGGGGGGGGGGGGGGGGAGGGGGGGGGGGGGGGCGGGGGAAGTAAGACAGAAAAAAGAGTTGGATTGGCGAAAAGGGCCGCAGTTTTCCATTTTTTTTTGATTTTAAAGGCGCAATTTTCTTTTTTTAATGTAAGAAAGCCTGGCTTTCGTTTGGGCGCATACTGGACGTATTCTTGGAACGGGAGTCTAACCATTGGTGCGAAGGGAGGGTGGAGGTTGAGACCGCTATAGTTATACCGGTTTTTAAAAAAGGGGATCCCAGCAATGGAAACAATTATCGACGGATCTCTTTAACCTGCATAGCTTGCAAGGTGATGGAGTCAATCATCTATGATCAACTTTTTAGTTATTTAAAACGTTATAAAATCATTAATGAATCACAAAATCGCTTCCTACAAAAAAAATCCACATGTTCACAATTATTAGATTCTTTTCTTGATTGGAGCAAAGCTTTCGAAGAAAATCAAATTATTGACATTGTGTATATTGATTTTAGTAAAGCTTTTGACTCAGTGTCTCATGTAAAACTACTGTCTAAACTTTCCGCTTATGATATTACAGGCGACCTCCATGCTTGGATATCAGCCTTTTTATTCAACAGAAAACAAAAAGTTGTAATCCAAGAAAGTTCATCAAATTTTTGTGAAGTTTTATCAGGGGTTCCCCAAGGGTCCGTGCTAGGGCCACTACTATTTTTACTATTTATAAACGACCTACCAGACGAGATTTCCAACGTTTATTGCAAACTTTTTGCGGATGACGTCAAACTCTACCAAATTCGTTTTAAAAATGAAAATAATTTTTTATTACAACAATCAGTTGAAAGTCTTATAAATTGGGCATCAATGTGGCAACTTGACATTGCAACTCATAAATGTTGTATTGTGCACATGGGAACTAATAATCCCAAACTCCCTGTTTTTATAAAAAGTCAAATGCTGGCAGCAAATGTGGAAAACCGTGATCTTGGAGTTATAGTTTCTGATGAATTAAAACAAACCGCGCACTGTAATTCCATAGCTAAAAGCGCTTTTAAAACTTTAAATATAATACTACGATGTTTTCAAACTAAAAACCTTAATGCTTTGCTAGCCGCTTATGTGTCTTATGTCAGACCATTACTGGAGTACTGCACTCCAGTTTGGTCACCTTATTTATGCAAAAATATTGATTTAATAGAGCAAGTGCAGCGCAGATTTACAAAACGACTGTTCACTAAGTGTGGTTTAAATCCGAACTTTTCCTATATAGAACGATTACGTATGTTAAATTTAAAATCGCTAGAGGAAAGACGCATTCACTTTGATCTAAATATTTGTTATTCAATTGTAAATCACCTAAATGAACTTTCTTTTGATAAATTTTTTATGTGGGGAAATTATCAAGGAAAAAACGACCATAATAAAAAGTTATTTGTGCCTATGGCTAAAAAAGAAATTTATTATAACTATTTTAGTATTAGAGTAGCCAAATATTGGAATTATTTGTCTGATGATATTGTAAACGCAACAAATATCAAAGTATTTAAATCTAAAATAAAAAACGCAAATTTCGATAAGTTTTTAAAGTTTGATAGACACATTAAGTAGCCAATTTGGCTCTTGTGTTCTTCCTTCCCTTTATTTTGCATTTTAAATGACTCACCTAAAGGAAAAAAATTACTCCTTTTTTTGTACTCTTTTCTATTACACCATATTCAATATATTACTACTTTATTGATTTTATGTATTGTTTTTTCCTTTAGATGTATTTATGTAAAAATAAAGGACTTTCATTTCATTTCATTTCATTTCAAAGTAAAAAATCTCAAACTCCTTTTTACGATTTTAAAAAAGCAAACTGGAAAAAAATGAACAACTTCTCAAACTCGATAGATTTTGAAACTTTATTTTCAGTTAGTAGCACTGTTGAAAATCACTGGAACATTGTTAAATCGCATATAGAGCTTGCTATAAGTAAATATGTTCCGTCGCGCATTATAAATTTGTCTGCTAAACTTAAACCTAAATATCCTGACTATATTAAGCGAATTAAAGCAAAGAAAAAAAGTAAATATAAAAATAAAATGTCTGCTGCAGATAGAAATGAATACAATAAAATTTATAATGAGTATAAAAAACCTGTAATTAAATATAATACCAATAAAGAGCACAGATATTTATCAAGCAATGATAAAAACCAACTTTTTAAGTTTATAAAAAATAAACGATCTAATGGCAATGGTATACCTCCTCTGTTAATGTCTGATGGTACAATCACTACTGATATAGCCAAGCAGTGCAACTTATTTCTTGAGAGTTTCAACAAAAATTTTACAACTGATAATAGCAAACAAGCTTTTTTAGAGAGGCAAGTTAATTCTGACGTTTCAAAGCAAAAAATAACTTTTACAAAAGAAAATTTCATAAAAGTTCTTAAGAAACAAAAGAATAAGTAGAACACCTGATAATATACAAAGCATGGTCTTCAAGAAACTAGCAAAATAAATTGCTGAACCTTTATCTTTAGTATTTACTGTCTATTTTCCTACAAATACACTCCCTCTATCTTGGTTAATCGCTAATATAATACCAAGGTTTAAAACAGGTTGTGCTAGTAATCCTGATATATACCGTCCTATATGACTCCCATCTGTGGCTTGTAAAGTGATGTAAACAGTCATTTATGAACAGTTAATTGAATATTTTCATCGGTATAATTTAATAACACCAGCTCAACATGGATTTCTCAGCAATAGATTAATTTTTTCCCAGCTCTTGGAATCTATAGTCGATTGGAATAGGACCATAGACAACCATAAATCTATTGATATTGTTTATATTGATTTTAGTCAGGCCTCCTTCGACTCCGTTTGTCGCTCTAAACTTTTATCTAAAATTTCATAATATGGTATTTCTGGTGATATTTTAGGTTGGATTAGTGCCTTTCTCCAAAACTGAAAGCATCGTGTTGTTATTGAACAGAAAATTTCAGGTTATTCTAAAGTATCATCAGGCGTTCCACAAGGCTCTGTCTTAGGACCTCTCCTATTTCTGCTGTATGTTAACGACCTTCCCGGCTACCTGGAAAATATTACTTGTAAGCTCTTTGCCGACGATGTTAAGCTCTATTATCTAAGAAACCGGAATTAATCAAATTTTTATCTGCAGAGATCTCTGAATAAACTAAGTGAATGGGCCAATAAATGGCAATTTTAGGTGGCGCTACACAAAAACTTTGTAATGTATTTGGGTTTTAGCAATTCTAAACAAAAACTATCGATTGATGAAAATGATTTAATAGAAAAAACTTTTGTTCAAGATCTGGGCGTTCTAGTTTCAAATAACATGAAATTTTCTGAATAGCTGAATATTCAAATAGCCTAAAAATCTTTTAAAATTGTTTTCAAACCCAAAATTTTTCTGAGCTTTTAACCGCCTACAAAGCTTTTGTGAGACCCACTTTAGAGTATTGTAGTCAGGTCTGGTCACCTTAATTGTTTAAAGATATTGACACTTTTGAGAAAGTTCAGCGATATTTTGTTTTTTAAGTGTGGCCTTCACCTGGTAAAACTTATAATGAAAGATTAAACTTCTTAAATCTTGAGTCTCTTGAAGAAAGACGTTTTAAACTTGAGACAAATATGTGTTTTCAGATAGTAAAAAAACTAAACCACTTTAAATTTGATAATTTTTTTAAATGGGCAAGTTTTAAACGTAACACAGATCATAATTTAAAATTATATAAGCCTTGTGCTACTCGATATTCATTGCCGCATTCTTTTTCCTATAGGGTAATAAAATATTGAAATAAACTACCCTACAATTTTATATCGACAAATTCTTTGTCAAGTTTCAAACATAAAATAAAAGGAATTAACTTAAGAAATGTACTAAATTTGACAGACACATGAATTAGTAGTTATTTTTTGACTCACTTGTCTTCTCCCTTTATTCCCTCATAGTATTTATCACGTCTTTCTTGAACGAGTCCTTTTATGCATGTTTTTTTGTTATAATTTACTTTTCCTTAAATTTTTATCTTGTGTGTATTTTTCTGTGCTAGTAATATATTAATTTCTTATAGTTTTAACTTTTAATTAAACCTATTTACTAAAAATTTGTGATAAATTATTTGAATGAATAAACTTATTCTATTTTATTTTATTTTATCTTAACAACGATATATTTTAAAATAACAGCTTTGAAACCCTGACGTTTTTATTTATAAAAAAATTCCAAAAATACTTGTTTTACGATTGAAAAACAATACTAAAAACTAAATTTTAATGCATTTCCAATAACTCTTTGCCAAAAAATACTGCAAACATAAATTTTCATTTCATTTCATTACCAGTAACCCAAGATATATTACTTAATCTACATCTTTTCTGGCCCAAAATATTTGTTTGAAAAAAGGGCGTTTCTTCTGTTGTTTTTGTAATTGATTTTATATCACGCAATTTTATTTTATAACCAACATCACTATATTATTATTTACTTTAGGGTGGAACGATACAGTTAGTATACCCTGTCGGTTTTTGTGTATAACTAGTGCCGTAAGTAACGGACAGAAGCAAAACTTATATTGAAAGAAAGGGTATTTTTTTCCGGTCGATCAGGTATCCTTAACATTTTTGGTGGAGTATTCCACGCCGAGATATGCTTCGTTGAAAAAATGCATTTTAAAACAGTTTTTCCCAATTTAACAGAACCAGAGTTAATATTACGTAATAAAAATTTAACTCAAGTTAATGTACATGCCCAAAAAATTTTCAGCGAAATCCTTACTATTGAAGTTTTTAATTTCGTTTTATTGCTAAAATTGCTGAAATAAAAAATAAAAAGTGATAAAGATAGAGATTTTGTTAAACAGTAGAAACAAACTAATTCCTATCAAATGACTTTCATTTATATTTTTTTGATTTGACGTCGGAAAACTACATTTTGAAACGTGTGTTTAAAACTCGTTGGACTCGGAATCCAGGAGCTCTAGATTCGAGTTCCCCTAGGCAATATTTTTAACCTTACAATTTTTTTTTGATTTTTAACTTTTTAATTATAAAAGTGTTCATTATTCAATACTGTATTCAACCTCGAGTACATGTTGTGAGGCGGTTTTGAGTTAAAACCGGTATATAGTCAGAATGCCCCCCAAAGGGGGATCGCAACGCCCCTAGGACCCCCGTGGAGTCGAATTGAAAAACGGAGGTCGGATTCGTCATAAGGACTTCCAAAAACCCCCGAGTACATGTTTTGGGGAAAATTGGTGAAATTTTTGCCTTAAGGTAAAAAAAAAACAAAGTTTTTATGCGTAAATAAATTTTGGATTTGTAATGATTCCATAGTAATTTTGCAACCATAACCATCGATTAAATCCATTTTTTTTAAACTTCTGAAACTTTATCAATATTTAATTATTTAAAATATTCTAGATAATTGTTTAAAGTAGGAACTCTGTATGGCGTCATACTAATGGCTTTCTAAAAATGGTAAAATTAGTTTTATGTATGAGATTACCCCCCAAAAAAGTATATATTGCTATGGTTGAATTATATCTGGTTGCCCTCATAAATTAGTATGCAGACTAGAGATGTTCCCCGGAGCTCCAAGCTCCAGAGCTCTGGAGCGCAGCTCCGCTTTTAAGAGCTCCGCAGCAACCCCCGGAGCTCCGAGGCTCCAGAGTCCGGAGCTCCGCCCCTTTTTGTATTAATAATTAAGAGTGATGCTTTAGATTATTTTGCCAAAATTTTTTTAGTAATTTTTGTAAACAGTCTTAAAAATGTACATTTAGTAATATCAAGAATACATTATATATAGAGAAGAATGTAGCACTCAGTACAAACTTTTGTTACTCTGCTGGTTCCAACATAACGCAAAACTGGCACACCGGTGGGGCAGTTTATGCACACCGTGTGCCATTTACGGCCCACCGGTGTGCCAGTTTAAGCACACCAGTGTGCCAGGTTGGGCACACCAGTGCGCCAGTTCAGGCACACCGGTGTGCCAGTTCGGGAACACCGGTGTGCCATTTTGGGCCCACCAGTGTGCCAGAACTGGCACACCGGTGGGTCGGAAATGGCACACTGGTGAGCAAGTTTCTGTACACCCGCTTAAAAATTGATTAAAAAATGGAAAAAAAATTTATCAGAATTAAACAATCTTAAGACTTTTTTTAAAAGAATATATTTACAAGTTGCTTAATTTTCAATCAATGTGTTTATTCAAGAAATAAACAATTAAACAACATCAAAAACAATGATGCGAACCGATCACGGTCGCCAAACTTGACAAAAACATGGTTTATTTCGGAATATGACTTAAAGGCTTATGTCATAAACACTAATTTAAGCCATTTTAAATACTGTTTCTAAATTGTATTACGGACGGGGCTCATTTGGTTTTGCAATAACATATTCCATTTTGATATCACTCTGTTAGAGAAAAATTATTTTCTTACATTTATTCTATGTTTTTCTATTTTAAGTTTTACGTGTGACCTCTAGTCTGATTTTCATTAAAAATAAAAAAAGTGTTTCGATTGCTGTTAGTAGTTTCATGTACAACTTTATAACATTCAACAAGATCTTAATTAGCTCGTCGCTGTTCAAGGGTAAGTAGTCCTAAAAATCTTAACCTTTCCTCATATGAAACCTTCTTTAAGTGACATATTTTTGAATAATCTTCTGGTGAATGAATGCTGAACCCTTTCTATACAAGCTATATCTCGCTGTAGGTATGGATTCCAAATAACGCTAGCATACTCTAATTGAGGTCGTATATTTATATATATGGTAAAGGCACGTAAAATAATAGAGATATAATTTGAATTAAAAGTTCTAAAAACTAAGGCTACAGTGTTTAAAGCTTTTCTTGAAAAAATTTCAGAGTGATCAGAAAATTTTAAACTTTCAGACATATAAACGCCTTATAATCAATAAAAAGACGATCGATAAAACTTTTATTGAGTACATTATAACGTGACGTTTCGATTGTTTCAAACTATCATCATCAGACGAAGTAGACAACTAAGGGAAAAATAAAGTTTTAAAACTACAATTAAATTATATATATATAATAATGGGCAAAACTAAAATAATACTATGGAAAGCAAAGCAAAAATTATGAAAGCTAGTGCATTTGGCTAAAACTAAAAATTTTAGTTTTATTGAAAGTTAATTATTTTGCAAAAGAACGCTAAAATTTTTGGATACTTAATTATAATACTTATTTTTGGTACTGGTTTAAAAGAAGATTTAAAAAAATGTGGTAAAACAATACTGATAAAATAGACAAAATTTTTTAAGGCGGGTGTAAGCAATAAAACCGCAAATACCTAATATATATAAAACGATAGATTTAGAATTTTGTACAATATAAAAATAAAAAAACCCGAGGTAATTAAGAGGTTTAGAAATAGTTTTTGATAAAAAAGAGATTTAAAAATTTTTAATGATTTGAATAGAATATGTAAATATTAAAACAGATAATACAAACTTTAAAAATAAAAATTTTTGATAAAATACACAATAAAATACACAATTAGAAAGTATAAAACAAACCACGAAAAACTTGATAAAAAGAAAATTGAGTTCATTACACTAAAAACACGAATTTTGTAAAACTTTTGTTTTTTTTTTTTTTTTAAAGCTGAAGCGGGCCGGCCATGGATATTCCATATTACCGCCTACCACCCTATATCAGCACTGTTGTTGATGTAGAATGTTAGTCAAAGCCCCACCCCTATCAGAGGATTTTAGGGATTAGATGTGAGGTTATGTTTAATAATACAGAGAGAACAATAAAATAATAAAAATAAAAAAGGTATAATAAAAGGACTATAAGCAAAAAAACACACAACGGAAAAAGAGCTGACACAAAAATGGGATTAAGGGATAATTACTAATAAAACGGGTAGCAAAAGGTAAAAGGAACACAAAAGGTGGAAAATGAAAAAGTAAAATAAAAAACAGGTGTTAAAACTTGGGGAAAAGGCTAAGTAAAAAACAACCAAACAAAAACATTTTAAAATAAAAAAGAAACCACAAAAAGATCTTTGTTAAAACAAACCCAAAAAATAATTTTAGACAGACCAGAAAGTAACCGGCCTAGCTTGATTTATGAGAAGACTTTCCTTAATAAGCAAATGAAAATCATTATTAGCTCTACACGAAATCTTAAAATCACCTATATTAGCACCATAGCCACAACTTAAATTATGATCTAGAATAGCTGATTCTTTGTGTGCGGTCGGTCTTCCGGTTAAAGGGCTGACTCCGAGATGTTGGGACACTCTGATATGCAGGTGGCGAATTGATTTGCCGATGTAATTGGTATCGTTGCAGATACCACACTTGAATGAGTAAACCACACCAGAGACCAAACGCCTCGGAATCTTATCCTTTAAACGAAACGACTGTCCAATACCCTTAGACGAACTAAATATAATTCTACAGTTAACCTTAGGTAATGAGCACATTCTTAATTTTGTTACGAGTCTAAAGTGATAAAACGCCCAAAAACGGTAAACTTAAAACTACAGGACAAGACGGTACAACTATTGGCTTTTCAATTTTTAAAATTTAGCCAAAAATTTTGTTAAAAAAGTTTTTTATAGACGCGTCTAAACACGAATTTGGGTAGCCATTTTTCTTAAAGATTTCTTTTAATCTGACAATTTCTAAATGAACTTTGTTCATGCTGCTGCAAATATTAAACGCGCGAAAAATAAGAGTTGAAAATAATGCGGTCTTAAAACATAATGGTAGAAAACTGTCATAATTTAAGTATATCCTTGAAAATGTTTGTTTGCGAAAAACTGAAGTGGTAAATTTTCCTTCCGATTTTTAACCTGCACATCTAAAAAAGGAAACGTACAATCTTTTTCACTTTTAAAATGTTGTCTATTTTATCAGTATTGTTTTACCACATTTTTTAAATCTTCTTTTAAACCAGTACTTAAGTATCCAAAAATTTTAGCGTTCTTTTGAAAAATAATTAACTTTCAATAAAACTATAATATTTAGTTTTAGCCATATGCACTAGCTTTCATAATTTTTGCTTTGCTTTCCATAGTATTATTTTAGTTTTGCCCATTATTATATATATAATTTAATTGTAGTTTTAAAACTCTATTTTTGCCTTAGTTGTCTACTTCGTCTGATGATGATTGTTTGAAACAATCGAAACGTCACGTTTTAATGTACTCATTATAAACGCCTAAATCTTTAATGACTTTAAATCTTTCAAGAAAAGTTTCATCTACACTATATTTATATGTATTTTCTCTGACTTTTGTACCAATATGTAAAACTTGACATTTGTTCTTTGCCAACTCAAGTTGCATTCTTTTGCCCAATGACATATTCTAACAAGATCTTCTTGAAGATACTGTGTGCTTCTAATTTTTTCATCTGGAGAAAAAGTTGTGTATACCTTAGCGTCTTCGGCAAATAACATAATTTTGAAATGAAAAACGCAATCAACAATATCATTGATATATATATATCAAAAACAAAAATGGACCCAGCACAGAACCTTGCGAAACAGAGCTTTTAAGTTTGTTAGATGATGATTCAACACCGTTAATTACTTTTAAAGTTCTTTCAGTTAGTAATGCCTTAATCCATTTCAAAAATCTGCTATTAACGCTGATATTCAGTATTGCATATTGCATATTGCAAGATTCAATATTGCAAATATCGCGGTCAGCTAGATTTTATTTGCCTATAAAACTATAAATTTGCTTTATTTTTGGTACTGTAATACAGTAAAATAAATTCGGCGGTTTTGTTAAGTTAAAAATCTCTGTAGCTTAAAAACTTAATTTTATCGATCAATACACAATTGAAAGTATTAACATTCAAATTAAAAAAATAAAAAAATAAATTTTTTTTTAATTTGTTCTATTTTTTGACAAAAATAATTTTTGACATTTAAGAAATTTACATCGAATAAATTAATCAAAGACAGGCGTATCAACAAAATGATTTTATTTTTAAATACTTATATTTTAAAATATATCTTGAATATATTTAGTTTGCAAAAAATTGCATCCAGAACTCGTTAATTTTATATAACACAAATTTTATATCTGTCTTACCAGTTTTAGTTGTCCAAAAATAAATTTTACACTAATTCTTCAGTAATTTGGTACAAAATAAAATAGCATCATTGCAGAATGGGTAGCAGACGAATGTAAGCAAAGCGTCAACTATCAAACTATTTGAGTTAAATATGTTTTCCATCTTCCATGTCCTTTTTCGGAAAATTTAAGTTCTTTACGTTTGACCGAAACATTTGGGTTTGTTTTTGCGATTAATATTTTGTAGTATAGAAGGTAGCTTAAAAATTTTCTCTCAAAAAATGAGACTTTGTTCCATGAACAGTTAGTGTAGTAAACCGACGCGTTAAAATCAATAATATCAAATAATTATTTTTTTGGTAGTAACTACAAAATTTTCATAACTTTAACGAATTATTTGGTACACCATAGTCTACTAATGATTTGGTAAATTTTTCACACTTTACCTTTTACTTGGTACACACTACTAATTATTTGGTAAACCGTTACTAAATATTTGGTAACATGAAGTTACCAAATAATTTGGTAATAGCCAACTACCAAATGA
>JASAMX010003410.1:0-25968 GCA_030248175.1 Microlaimidae sp. YZB2_3 | reverse complement strand
AAACCAAGAATAAAATAATATAGTCTACCGTATACAATAAAATAAAATGTTTTTTAATTTTCGGCTTACTTACTACTATTTTATAATTTCACAAGACAATTTAAAAAACTTAACAGCTTTACTTACAAATATTCTTGCTTGAACTAAATCGCTACTCAACCAAGTACAATATTATTCACTATAAAAGTTACACAATATTGTCCTACAAAGTTTGGATAGTAAAAGTGAGTGATATATTTCATAAATACAGTACACAGCTTTTATTCTATGATCACAACATCCAGCATAACACATTATTATGCAAATTTTTCTCCGATTTGTTCACGTCGATTCGAGTTTCTCACTACTGCATACGCCGCGCTGTGTCAGTCGCGCGTTTTCACAAATTTAATTTGTAATGCCGGGCGCTGGGGTTCGAACAAAATTATGCAAATTTTTCAGCGGCTTGCGTCGGCGCCCAAACACGCGAACACGTTCGTAAACGTGAACGTGGAAAACAGAACGTGAATTAATAGCGATTTTGTATAGCGGGTCGGGTATAGCGAGCGCGGTGCGGGGACCACCTTCGCGGCAGTGCGGCGGAACGGGGCATTGGAGGCGGCGGCGTGGATTCAAACGCCGGAGGGGGCGGTCCGGAATCTAATTTGGTCGAGATTCCCGACCGAACGCTAATAAAAGCGGAGAGCCACTTCAACCAGCCCGCCCCGGTAATAAACCCCAACCCCAAACGCCTGATCTAATTTACAGCGCGCGCCGCGTTTAGCCCTTCATTTATTACGTTATGGTTATACACTTCGGCACCGAAGCCTATACGCACGCCCAACGACTTTTTCTTCAGCTCTAAAAAGTTAGGTTTTAAAGATGCTACATTGTTTAGGAAAGCCTAACTATATAACGAACACTGTTCTTTTTAAATTCATGCATGGTTAATACTTATTTCGAAATTTTTAAATCAAAGTACTGAAAAGGTCGAAAACAAATTAGATACCTCAATGTCTAACTTTTGATTTTTATACCTTGGAGATTTGGAAAAAATATAAAAACCAGACCTACAGTAGGTAAATAAATAGTATTTTTATATTTTTATACATTAGTTAAGATTTATTAATACAATAATCCATAAAACATACTTAACAAAACTTAGTATCATATCTAACAAAACGATTTTTTGTTAAAAGATAGTTTTAAAGTAAAAAATATATATAAATTCACTTTTATGATTATAATATAAGGGAATCGACTAGTTTTTTATTATATATTTAAGCTTTGAATCAGATATTTATACATAAATTATCAAATGATTTGTCCACGTATTTTAATAGTAAATATAATTCACAAAAATTAAAATTTAAATCTAAAGAGCAAAAATTTTTGGAAAATATTAAAGATTAACAACGGTTATGTATTAGCGGGTCATTAAAGTTTCAAAAAATGATTTTAAAAAAATGATACTAGCCGCTGCTATCAAACAGAATTTTTAAAAAATCAATAATTTTTTTCAGCTATAATTGATAGACACTTGAAAATCTCCTTCTTTTTTAGACTTAATACACCTGCAAACTTATCTGAATAACAAAATCTCTATTAAAATCCACAAATATAATCCCTGAAGACTTTATGAAATTACCTTTATAATTGATGTGAGTTCCATTACAGGTGAAGTTTAATGTTCGAATGTTTCACGCCATGTTAAATTATTTTTCATTTATTTGGTTTTTCACAATAAAGCTTAAAGACGAGAGCATCAAAAAGAAAACAAAATGATGTTACATAATACAAATCCAAATAGTTTGTGCTTGTATTTTTTAATAAATTTAAGATTTGTTCCAAATACGCAATATTCGTGTGGAAATATCTGCTTTTTGCTGTTATTTACTTTTAATAATACAAAATATTTTCATAAAAAAAGGATATAATATAGAAGAATATCATATAAAATAGGTCTTTCTTAGTATAAAGCCCAAAATTGTCAATAATTTTTTTAAAAATTGTAGTGTATTTTAAAAGATTTACAAATTATATTAAAAACGACATGATTATCTGGTTTTAAAACATGTGCATCGAAGAAATAATTTCCGTAATTAATTCCCCTGTTGTGTTAGTAGACTTATATTAGAGTTACTTTAGTGTGTATGTGTAAATAAAAAATACTCTTACAAAATGACAAGGAATAAACCCCACATTCAACTAGCAAGATATGGTCACTGATTTATTTTGTTTTTGTGCGGATACCCTTTTCAGTTTTTTTTTGTGTCATTGTAGTAAAAAGTATGATTGTTTGACTAACCTATATTGCACTGCTTAAAAATAGGGTTTGAACAAAAATAAAAATATAAAAATATCTAATTAATGATCTATAAAAAATGTATATAATATAAATATCTTATTAGTACTTTTGGTTCGAAAACTTTTGAAAAAAAATTTTGTATTCGCTTACAGTTATTCTAACAACTAATAAACATACATATGTAGTAAGTTTTAGAACTAACAAAAATTAATCGAAATATTAAAAGTGTCACATTTCTATTTATTTACAAAGTCTATGGCATCTTTTACTAAAATTTAAAATAAACATAAAATATGCCGCATACTAAAAAGTACGGCAAATCAAGCAATTCTTTTAATATAACAACAACAAGTGAAAAGTGGGTGCATCTATATTTATACTGTATATACAAATATATATTCAATGTTTTAAAACCTATACTTTCGAATAAAAAGAAACATCCAAAATTAGTGTAACATGGTTATTAAAATAAAACTTGGTTAGTACTAGAATTTTTGTTTTTTTTATTCAGATGTGCAGGTAAAGTATTACTACGGTGGGTACTTTCCGCACAGTGAGCGATGTAGTAGCGCCATACTTCATGTTTATTACAGGTTTTAGTGCTAATTGCTTTGAGCCACATGACACTATTTGAACTAAAATTTCAAATTAAGTCTTCATTGACTGGCACTAAAAATAAATATGTCGTTTTAAAAGGGAATAATGAGCTTTTCCGGTATAAAAATCATTTGTCTCATTATAAGTATCAGTGTCTAGAAGATGCCCCACAACGAAAGTATTTATTCGTAGCAAAAGTAAATTTTTTATACTGTATTCCGTTAAAATTATTTTTGTTGCGGGACACCTCCTGAAAGCATCAAATTTTTCGTACGCGACATTGGAAAAATCGAAGATTTTTTTTCGCATTTTGTTCGCCTTCCGGAGTTTTTCCATTGTTTATATATACATATATCTGTTTAAAATTTATTTTTCTGAAAAATTTTTTTGACCTCAGGAGTTATTATTGAATAAAAAACTCTAACACTGCTATAATTCTCTTCTCGGATTTAATAATGGCAAGCTTGGCTCTGCGGGTGACAACGTGATTAATGGACGCCCGCGGTGACAGATAAGAATATCCTACAAGGTGCCGAGGAAAGTAATAATGAAAATCAGATTTCTGCTAAGGGTCAAACGAACCACCTGAGACCTACTAAATGTTACGCATTATTATTTAGTATTATGCAAAAATTTCCGCAATAAATATAATCTAATCGCTCGGATAGCGGGTTTATTAAAGTTTCACTAGCTGCGGGAACTGGGTACTCACGCAATTAACCGACAGGGAATTGAAAATCCAGGTTACGCATTCTTAGAAAGCCGACAACTTAATAAATAATAATGAATTAATGCGGAGAGGATTAAAAATAGCGATCGCTGAATATTATATGATTGAAATAATCTCTGATCTCGGAACTTGGGAAAATTAAAATAAACAAGTGAAGACTTTAGGTCATAAAGATTTCAATTTAGAACTCCAGAAACTTTTTCGGCCAAAAACGGAAACCGGTTTGTAAAAAATTCCAGAACCGTTGGCAGTTATGTACTCCTAATGGACATTTTACCGCAGGTGCAGACAATACCAGTTGGTATCAACTCTGATGTTTTCTTCTAATTTTATAATAATTTTTGAATAATCAAAAAGTAACGTCATGTTGATTTTTTTTCGAAACTAAAATATTTCGTGACATTTTTTTGTTAAAATTATTAAAAATGCGGTTTGTAAAAGTACCTTAAGAAAAGAAAAGCTTAAATTGGTCATTTAAAAGACGAAGCTCCAATGATATTAATGGGGAATAGGAGCGCCAATCTTGACACTACAATAGTAGACCATTATGCAATTATGTTTGTATTACTAATTAGCACATCCAGGAGATCATAATATGAAAGTCGATTATAAGGAATTTAAACCTGGCTGACCTTGTTGACTTGTAATATTCAATCGACTATTTAACCACAAAACAATTTAAAATGTAAGCAAAAACGTTTATTATTCAAGAATAAACGTTAATCAATCAATATCAAACAGAAATGTTATTTTTTTAACAAATAAAATTGACTGATTTAAATACATTTTGTGAAATAGCAGGATTTAAAAAAATCTGGCTTTCAATTTGTTATTTTTAGGCTATACCCGCACAATTTGTTTTTTGTTTTTGTTAATGCGGGCCGGCTACAGAATTTTAGCCCTGTCTTACCGTTCAAAAAACCTAGAAAATCAACACCGTTCTCTGGTTAATGTGATGAGATTGAGTTTAGTTGAACTATGATGCATAACTGACCAGAAGAACATTTGATTACTATAATTTTTTGACTAAAAGCCCCACCCACCTAGTGGGATTTGTGAGAAAATTGATACTGCTCATGTCCTCATACGAGTCTACGAGGTCAGTCAGATTTAATTTTTGTACTGATAAAACGATATTATAAAAACAAATTTAATTTACATTAAAACATATTATCTTATTACGCAGCAGAGATGGTTTAAATAATTCGAAACAGTATACCACCCTACGTTTAAATCTTTATAAAATGCGTTATTTTACAGACGCCTTATGACTTAATTGGTACTACGAAATTAACACGGTTTTGCTTTTTAGCTGACAGTAGGAATTTTTGTTGGTTTTTCCTCGCAGCGACCAGTTTCGTAAAATAGAATTTGTTGTGTTCATGACATCGGAACGGGCTATGATTTTTAGTTTTTTTTGCTAGCCTGGCCGGAACAAGATTTTTAGTACTCGCGGCCCGTACGAAAATAATATTGCGTAAAAAATCACATATCTCTTGATTATATTTTTACACAAATATTATTATTTCTGTGTGTTTATTTGCTCGCCACAGTTGATTCATTATTCTGATTTCAAATCCGTTCGAGACCAGTTTTGAAATGCTATAAAACCTACCTCGTAAGATTTGCTTGGCTGGTTTTCCACATCGGCCGCCAGTCGTTTTAGTGTACTGCGGGATTGGAGGCGGTGGCGATAGAAATAGACACCCACCAAGGTGCACAAGATACCCACCAACAATCCGGAAATTACCAAAAACGGCAACACCACCCGGTCTTTTGGGGACCCGCTCTCTATACCGTCCTAAAACATATAATCGATTATCTGAAACTCTTACAATAAAACTCAATTTAATTAATTTAATTAGATTCACTAAATTAATTTACAAAAACGTACACATTGGAAACGCTTTATTGAAATAAATTAACGTATTCAGAATGGATGGAACTTAGCGCCTATTTAGATAGATTTTAGAGCCCAAAAAACTTAAATTTTAAAGCATCTAGAATATATTGCAGTTTCGAAAATTCAGACGATTCTTGCCGATTCGAAACCCATAGAAGAAAACAATAACTTTTGGGTTTTGGGTTTTGTAAAGCAGTGAAACCTGATAATGCAAGCTGTTATATAATACTTTGCGCTTTAAAAATTGAATAATTCAGTTATTACGAAGCACAACCTTCAGTTTTTACAAACACGTTAAATGGCGTTTTGTTAAAAATACTGTAATAAAAAGGACTGAACTATGCAAATATTAAGATAATTATTAGAAAAAAACTTAAATATTTTTGAACAATTATCTTAAACAGAGTAAAAAAAAAGGTTTAAGCAGAACCTTAGCTCTAAATCTGAACTTAAGCTAAATTTAGTTTTTGAAAATTCAAACCAGGCTGGCATTATATTTCTTAATTTGTACTCTACTCGCCAGCACTATTCGAAAATTGTAGGCGCAATATTTCCCTAATTTACTTAACCTGTGGTGGTCGGTTCGGTTTAACCGACACCGACCGGACTATTCTCTTTTACATTGGGGGATCGGGGGAAATCAGTCGGTCGGTCGGTCGCGTGAGCCAAAGCCACCGACCAACCGAAGTAATAGAACTCGGGTAAAATTTCAAATATGTTGCTTCTTGGGACCGAGACGTTTTCGTGACAAGAGTACATGAACCCGCGAGCCGATTACGTTCAATAATCCACCATATGATAAAAGTCCGCCGGTTAATATATATCGCTCGCTAGGTCGCTCTGTTAGCTCCGGAGATTGCGGCGGGATGAAGCTCCTTAATGCGAGTCCGAGTATGATTAAGAGGGCGGGCTCCGGAAGGAGCTCCCGACCAATTTACCGCTATAGACAATGGGCGGGTGGCGCCCCCCGGGGGTGGACGCGGCCGGAATTAAATCCCGAGCGGATGGGGGAACCTGGCCGAGCTATTAAAAGCGGCTTTATCGTCCAATATTATTCAGCGGCCTATGTATGTTTTAATATACGTATAGAATAGTGTTTTTAATATAAGGGGCGCGGTTATACAATCTCGCGCTGGCGCGTTATAAGGGTCCCGCCGAATCCGGCGGCCCACCCGCGGGGCCTGAGAATCTTTAATTTGGCCAATATTTATCGCGATTACTGCACCGCTAGGTGTGAAAAGCGCCAGTAGCTGTCGGATGGCCGGGATTAAGTGTATTTTCTACAAATACACCCCGGCCCCGAGGCAGACTCTACATAGAAATTCGGAAATAAAATACAAATTTGGAATTTATAATTTTGCATGTATGAACATACAGCGCGCTTAATTTTGAATTTTTACTCGATATCTAACAAAATAAATCAATTGAAATTATGGTAACTGACTTAATTTCGGCCACCGTTTTTTTATTTTGATGTATAAGTTTTTTCTGGGTTTTCCAATCGACCCAAAATTTGGTTTAAAAATCAAACGATAGCTATTTTTGTTATTTCAGTGCAAAATTTTAAAACTTCTGTTACACTTAAAGATCAGTGAAAGTTTAAAGTCTTTTTTTATAGTGGCCGAAATTAAGGCACGAGCCATTAAGCCATTAAGGCAAGAACTTCGGCCACCTGGAAAAAGTTTGCTATAACTATTGCCAAAACGAACAATAAAAATTTTTAAAGGTTGCAAATTTATCCTTAGGTATTGTTCTTAGTAAATATAACTTAATTTTTTCCCGTTTGCAAACTTTAATAATTATTAGCAAGACTTTAAATAATTATGTCAAAACCTTAAAAAAACAAGTTTAATAACCCGTATTTTTTGTTGAATTTTTTTTTCTGGCTTAAAAAACGTCAAAAAAAGTCAAACGAGCAAAAAAAATTCTTTAAAAATACGGTAGTACGATGATATTTGAAAACGGCAAAAAAGGTTTTTTCACCTAATTTTTAAGGTGGCCGAAATTAACGGAATCTTAAAATGCGCAGTTATTTAAACGCATTGCAAAGTGATTTTGAAAAAATTATCAAGACGTGAAAACTAACAATTTTCAACTTTAAATAGAAGTTATTTTAAGGTTATATAAAGCTTCGTTCTAAATTTGATGCAGTTTAAACACAAAGCAAAAATTAAGAAAATCACTAAAAATTCACTTTTTCTATGAAAATGTTGATAATGCAGAATAACAAAAATATAAAACTTTTGCAAAAACACATTATTCAACATTCATCCAGTTACTTTTGTGCTAGTTATTTTGTGCTTTAAAAATAAGCCAATTTTCTAACACCCTAAATTGGTGGCCGAAATTAAGGCCTGGACGAAATTAAGTCAGATACCCTATAATGATTCTTTTTTCTTACATCAAAGCGCAAGTTTGGCTGGTAACATTATTGGGCATCAATTTTAGTGTTTAGCATTTACAACGGCGCGTATAATACGTAAGGTTTTTTTAGAAGAATATATATTGTATTTGCATCTGTAAATAGAAAACTTGAAGCCGTTGGAATTTTTGTTTTTAATTTAGGATTCAGAATAAAATTATGGTTTGGCTTTAGGTTAAGTCCTAAGCTCAGATAAAAGTTTTATCATTTTCAAACCTTCGGTTTCAAGCTTACCACTTTTTGGTTGGGTTAGGCATAGGTAGAGGTTTTAGCAATTTCAAAATTTCGGCTTAAAGTTCTTATTTATTGACTATAAGTTTTTTCTTTTCTCAAAATTGAAGGCTCTAAAGTGTATAGAGTGTTCTAGCAAGAAAATTCGTCGAATCGTTCAAATCAATTGAAAAATGAAAGAAATAAATCCAAATAGAAAATTAAGTTTAAATATAAGACAACCGTACAAAGCGCATTTGAGAAACAAAAAATATAAATGTGAAAGTGAATTTTACATGATAATAAAGAAAATTTTATCACATAAAAAAATAAAATATTGCTTACTTCCACTCCAGTACCGATTCCTGAAGATTGAATGCTTTTCTTCGAAACGACTTGTAAATCTTTTCTTCGTTTGTCTGAAATTTAAGGAAAAATTCAAAACCAACTAAATTTTGCATTTTAAGCGGAAAAATTGACAATAACCGCATAAAAACGTTGTAGGAAATGCTTCCCGTAGCTTATAAACAGGTGAAAGGTGAACAAAATTATCGAAGGCGGCAGATATAAGGAAGCAGTCTGGACGCAGCAAAAATAGCCTTAGAGGTTGGAAGCAGGTGGAACTGCCTTCTACGTTAAAGTATATTGGCATGTCAAGAAGGTGTGAGTCAGATAAGCTTTCCTCAGAAGCTAATAAGAAGCAGATATGATGTGGATAGGAGGCAAAAATATTTGAGGCAGTTAAAAGCCAATAAAAAAGCTACCTTCCGAAAATAAAGCACTGCAATAATATATCTTATGTTCAGTTCATGTAAGATTGTTGAGAAAGCACTGATTTACTTTATCAACAAAGGCTCAGATTGGTTGTTAAGCGATTATTTGCCCAAAATATTCATATTTGCCCAAAATGAGCGACGAAAAATGAGGTCAGAAAAGCTCAAATTTGTTAGATTGGGCCCGTCTCCTTACCGAGATGAAACATAATTTTTGTTTAAATACATTTAGAGGTTAGTTCACGCATTCATGAACGAATAGTAGTTTATAAAACCCAATCTGTTTATCGGTCGCACAATTTAAAATTTTAATTTATTCAACTTAGGAGGTAACTTTTTGCAGTCCCATAAATAACTAAATTATTTTGGTTACTATAATAATAACTCATAAGCTCAATTATTTCAATATTAAAACAGCATTTTGACGTAAAAATCGTGGCTATAGAAATATATAAGCCGATCGACCATTAACAAATTAAAAAAAGCTTTGCCTTGCTTCAGCTAATCTGCTAAAACCGAGCTTAGCTTTAAAAAACGAAATTAATATTGCTTTACTGATAAAGCTACCACCATTCAGCATAAAGAAACTTCTTAATAATTATTTAACAAAACTAGACAAACAATTTTTTCACAAAAATTAATTGCCTATTTTTTAAAACAAAAGCCGACTCTTTACGATTTTTCTGGACAAAAAGTACGTATGAAACGCCGAAAATGCACGCGCCAGTGCGTCTTATTTTTTAAACTTTTTCACGCCAAGACTCTTCCGCAGCCCGTCAGGCCACCTATATACACTGAGACGCGAGACACGATATACAGAGCACTGATAACAAGAAAAGCTTAAAGCAAAAATTCATGTTTTAATAATTTGTGTTATTATGATTGATTTATGCAAACTACATGAACTAAATGTTGGTATGTAACTCAACGTGCGGTTCCACGAATTTTTGGTTTTCCGAAATCTTTCTCTTTTTTTGTTCGTGCACATGTTTTGTACACACGAGCGTTCCAGATCAGGCTTTCGCTTGCGACAGTGTATAGCAATAACCATGTTTTGTTCCCAAATATAGTTCTACAAATTGTACTCATTTTAGACACAATGCACTCTGTCTGCAACGTAAATTTCAGCATTACAACAATCATTCTGAATACTTTGAAATCGATTGAATAAATTGGACAACAATAGCGATTCGTTTTAAAGCCACTAAAAAAATTTCATATGACTGGAGGCTATATATAGCTGCAGTAATCCTTTTATATGATCTGTCGACCTTGCACAAAAAGAAAAAAGATTCGCGACTAGACGGCTGAATACTCAATTAACCGTCCGATATTTAGATGTATAGCTAACAAGGCTTTTCATGTTAGCAAAAGCTTTTCAGGTTTCAACGGCTTATTAGGCGCGTATCAGGTGCAAGTCTCCCGTCTCAAATTACAGTATTCATTGGGCATAGTTGTATAAAGGAGCATAAAACGCGGCTGAATTTCGGCTCGTTTTATTAGCAGGATTACCGCTATTCAAAATGTTCTAATGTTCAGTCCGCCGGAGCTGTTATTAAACGTATTTTTAGACATAAATCCGATGAACGAATATATTCAACTAATTTTGTTAGTAGAAAAAAAATCGTTTTTCGAAATTAAAATTATTAAAGTGTCAAATACACACTTTTAAATTTTTACTTTACAATTTTGATTTTAGAGAATTTTTATTCTTTTAGTTGTAAAAACTTTTTGTACTTTTTTTAATTTTAAGAAAAAGAAAAAAATTTAATTTGGACGGATTATTATTGACAGTTACGATGGTTAATTCAATGTACGCAAAGGTCTCGAGAAGATTTAAAAATAATTTGTGTATGACGCTGTTTAACAAAACACACGATTATAATACACAAAAATAACGTAAACACAAAACAATTTTTCTAAAAAACAGCTGGTTGTGCATATTTTTTCTTGATTTTTCTGGTCTTATACAAATTATTTTCAATTCTTCTCGAGACCTTTGTGTACAATAAATTAACTGTCGCGATTCTCCATAGAATAAATGCAACGCAATCCAACAACACGATAAATTGCAGTGTCATCATCGCACTTTTTGTTCAGAAAAATTACTAAAAATGGGTTGTTTTCACTCTTACTTCCCTAGCGAAATCTTTCATAAATTTTTTCTTACATGTAGTTTTTTTAAAACGTATAATTTTTTTAGATTTTAATTTTTGCATATACAATAGAATGTTTTGCAATTTCAAAATTTATTAGAAATGAATAAATCAAAAATGAAATTTTTTGGTCGTATTTTATCCCGTGAGCATTTTAAAAAAATTTTTCGAGTAAATTTTAAAATTTGTGAACATTAATACCACGTCTATATGATTTTATATTAAACAAAAGCAAAATAATTATTTATAAGCCTCATAATACCTTGGAAAATATTGATACACAACAGTTTTAGTAAAAAAACCTGAGATGAGAATAAAAACTTTTAATAAACTTTTGATTCATATTTTGCAACTTACCGTGCTATTCATAAAACTTTTGAACCCAGTTCACTTCGTACTGGGTCCGTTTTGATTATCGGAAAAGTGAACGCGGTCTGTTGTTGTTTCACCCTGTTTTTGAACTATTTATGGCTTTTAATTTCGGATTTTTACATTGAAAACTTGAAATTTAATATTACAATTTTGAATTTCCAATGTAAAAATTCAATATTAAAAGCCATAAATAGTCCAAAAACAGGGTGAAACAAAAACGGACCCCGTTCATTTTTCCGATGATCAAAACGGATTCATTCTGAAATGGACAGAGTCCAAAAGTTTTATGAATAGCACGGTTAGTTTAATCTTATTTTTCAAAACGAACGTTTAAAATTCTACATTTATATTTTAAAAAAAACATCCAATGCTTTTCCTCATTGCTTTATTTTTTTCAAAATCCAAATTATGGAATTGGGTTCTGTTTCTAAATATTTCAAAAAATTTTTGAGCTTACACAAGGCCACTCCACGCTAATCCATTTGCTACCTTTAATAATTATATTTCATGTAAACATAAAAAATTGTGTTGAAATAAGTACTTATAAAACAAATTATCATACTGTATGTGCTCCTCCTTATAAGAAAATAAAACCTGCATATTTTATTGGCACATTTTTAAAATTTTTTAAAACCGTATCAACAAAAATAATTTGCATAAACCAAATGTTTATATTTCAAATTTGCATAAACAATGTGTTTAAATTAAAATAAAACATACAAATTTTATCCGCGACGTCAGCCGTGTCTTCGATCGGTGCGGACATAACTTCTCCGGAAAATAATTCGCGAAGGGAATTTTCGTCAGAGGGATCGCTTGAACCCAGTTTAACGGCTTTAAACGAGATTTCCGATGGGTTTTCCTGCCTAAAAATAAATACAACAAAATGAATTAAAAATTCTATTGAAAATAACGCCAATAAAATATTATAAACTTTTGGGTTTGCAAAACTTAAAGCCGACATAACTTAAGGTCAATTAATCAGTGCTATAAATAAGAACATTAAATATGGACCCCCCCCCCGTTTTAAAAAAAACCCACCACCTTGAAAATCAGTAATTTACAATGCTAATCTTATAGTCCTCAGTTTTAAAAGGAAATACCAGAAGACAAAATAAAAAATTAAGTAAAATTTTTTATAAGCTATATGAAAATTAAATTTTAAAAATATGTAAGACACTTTTTAAAAACCGTTAATGTAAAAACGTTTCGCAAATAATTTTTGTCTATCGAATACAGTAAAATTGTGTCATTAAATTAAAGCTATCATTTTGTTTGTATTTTTAATACGTAACACAATGGTTTTTTCGATTTTTGTTATTTACCTGTTTTTGATCTGATAATTAATAAGTTATAAAATATAATTTTATAATTTTTGAAATCACATTTTTCGTTAAAAATAATTCGATTATTTAAATTACATCAATGTTACACAAATTTCAATTTTAGATCCGAACATTAATTGCTTTTATATAGTAATATATTAATTGTTAGTTTTTTAATATAAATTTTTTGCATATTTTTTAGATTATTTTTCAAGTGCGGGTACCTAACTTTTAGGGTTTTTTAAATTGAATATGCTTTCATATAGTAAAATCAGTTGTTAGTTTTTTAATATAAAAATTTTTGCAGATTTTTTAGTTTCATTTTCAGGTGCGGGTACCTAACATTTAGTTTTTTTTAAATTAAATACCGATTTATTTTTTTAAAAACAAAAATCAAAACCAAAAAAATTAAAAAATGGGTTGTATTATTAAAAATATTATAACACAAAATATTTAAATACAGGGCCCTGATTAACCCTTTGGGATTCATTCCGTTGCATATCCGCAGAAGAGATTCCGCGTCACCGCTCTATTAAACGTGGCGGGAGGCGGCACCCTGACGCAGAGTTTAACACAGTACAGCACTGACGCGGAATAACTTCTGCGAATTTGCAGCGCTTTTTAGAAAAAAAACCAAAAGGGTTAAGCTACGACCTAAGTGGGGCGCGCCCAAATTAGGGCCATATCTTAGATGGAGCCATCCCACTTAAGATGTGATAATTTGGAGTTGTTACTTAGTTTAGATTAGTTAAATTAAAATACACACCCAAATTAGTTTTATTTTTTATTTATTTAAAATTCTCATAAGGCAAGAATACGTGAAGCATAACTTGATATGCAATTAAAAGTATCTTTTAGTTAAAACAAGGGAACTTATGAGAAAAAACCCACTATATTACTTTTAATTACATTTTTTTTCCATATAAATATACTATTACATAAAAAAGAGCTCAAATACATAAGAGCATTCAAAACCAACAATTGGGACGACATTTGCTTCTGTATGCAGTCCGTATTTTTACTATGTTATTCATATTATAAAATTTGTGAGAAAAGGTATAAAAAACTAGCCTTGTAAAAAATTATTTTCAATGAAAAATCAAATTTTAGTTGCTTGAGCAGTTAGCGGTTTCAAGTGCGTACAAGCAACAAATGCTAACAAAAAATACAATAAAAATAAAATACCCACGTTTCGAATAACAAAATTTATTTGATGTTAATTAAAAATATATTCTATTTTATTGATATATTTATTGAAAAATTCATTGATTTGTGTTGGATATTACAGAATTTTGATAAAACTCCTTATACGAGAACGGTCAATTAAAAAATTTCTTTTGAAGTAAATACTGAGAATTCTTTTTGATATAAATTTAATTAGATACCGAACCAATAATGTTTTTAAATCTTGGCTTTTTGGTAGATTAACAATACTCAAAATATATTTAAAAAAATTCACAGGACAAAAAAAAAAATAAATTATATATATATATATATATATATATATATATATATATATATATATATATATATATATATATATATATATATATATAGAGAGAGAGAGAGAGAGAGAGAGAGAGAGAGTCGATTCTTCCCAGCCTTTAACGGACCGCACATTCAAATTATAAACAAAAAATAGTTTACCTGAAGTCTGTGAAGATCAACCCTTTTGGTTCTCCAATATCTTGTTGCAAATATCTGGCTAATTCATACATATTTTGATCATTCGGAATACCACTATAACAAATTTAATAAATGTATTTAAACCACTAAAATAAATTTAGGAAAATATATAAGCCTTAGAATTTATATAACTTTTATTTTGTTAAAAGTCACACAATAACCATGATTGAATAAAGGTTAATTTGACACTTGTCGGTGCCACCTGTTTCTGCTACACAACATGAAAATTGTTCAATTTTTCGTAAATAACTAATCAAAACAACACTTTTTATTGACTCATCGATTGACAAATCAATAAGCCCAACAAAAAAAAAAGAATTGGAATAATATGAATAAATAAAGAAATAGAAACTAATATTAATAAACTAATCTCAAAAGATTAATTCATTAAAAATTACTTTTCAAAATGGATAAAAACTCTGTCGCCCTCGATCTTTTGTAGTTTGTGATTGCGTGCCAGTGCAGCGGCTTTTCCAGTTCCTTCGCCTTTGACGATTTTGTGCTCCTTGTCCGCCAAACCTCAAACAAACAATATTCATATGCTCACAATATGTAGAACAAAACTTTTAAAATTTCGTTTTTAGTAATTAATAAATACCTTTCGTTGCCTAGTTCCATAAATGTCACGAACAATCAAATTTTATACTAAAGCATAGGTAAAGCTTTATTTTTATAAAAATCTTCAAAAAGTATTAGGCTTTTTTTTGGTAAATTTTTACAAAGAAAGAATAGACAAAGAAAGGGCGTATCCTTAACATTTATGAAAGCGCGCCCTCGCGTGGAACTCCGCTATTAGGAGCACCCAAATACTCTGGAAGCTCCAGAGCTCTACCCTATTTGTTTACTTATCTCTTAAATAATCAAATAGCAATGTCATATTACTATTTTTCACATTATTTTGTAAAATTTTTTCTGAACTAACTTTAAACGTAAAAAGAGTTGGTAGCAGGAACATTGAATTTAAATTATAATAAATATAGAATTCACGTCTTTGAAATTGATAGTTTTCCATGAAACGTTTTGTCAGATGTTTATCCTGGTGAGTTACAGCAATAAAAATATTTTCAAATAAATCAGAAAATAACGGCCTCTTTGCGACCACGCCATATTATTTCACTTTTAAACAGCTTCTTTCTAGAAATTATCATAGGACTATTTTGGTTAGTGTAAATTTCATTAAAAATATCTTCATTGCAATAATTCAGCAGAATGAATTTAATTCAATTCAATGTAGTTTATTTTTTGAATAGTACTATAGTACCCAGTACATAGTACCAACACAATAGAAAGAAACTAAAAAATTAAAAGAAAGACACTAAAATAAAAAATAATGGAAGAAGAACCCACAAAGTTCTGAGACTTTTAATTCATTTGAATATTAAATTTAGTATTTTTTTTTTCGAAAATTTATCTTTGAACATTTTTTAAGGATATTAAATTTTTAGCAGAGTTTTCATCCTGCCGGGTTGTAATGAAAAATCCACTTTTCTATTAACAAAATATATATCTACTAAGTCGGTATGCCATCAAGTTTCTGGATCGTGTTGGGCTTATCTATGAGAGGCACTTGGCTGAGCTACGAGTTGCACTTGATTGTTGGTAATTTTTTTCTACAGAAATAAGTTCTGCTTCGGTTGACTAGAGTATTTGTTGCACGTCCAAGGGTACGGGGTTCTTAGAGCCACAAGCAGGGAACTTGGATCCATCGAAAATTTTTGGGAACTTGAGCCACGAGCAATAGAAACTTGGAACCTTTCAGAAAAAAATTGGTTTGGGGTAAAATTTAGGTTTCGCTTAGGCTTAGGTACACGTTTTAGCTATTTTTATTTTTGGCTCCAAGTTCCCAACTTACGGCTACAAGTTCCCCACTTACGGCTCCAAGTTCCCTATTATTGGCTCCAAGTTCCAGCTCCAAGTTCCCTAGGCTCCATCGACCCTAAATCCGTCCAAGTGCATTAAAAATTTGTATTTAATAGATAAATGCAGTTCCATAGTTAATTGTTTCTGAAAAATTAGATGATCAGGTCTGAATTGTGTATCTGTGGAGTTTGTACCACTTGTCTTACAGGAACTGTATTGCTGTTGTTGTACGACGTTAAATAAAAAGATGTCTCAGGGGAATATAATAAATGGTTCAACGAAGATCGCAGAATGAGTGAACACACTGCACTCATTGTGATGGTGTGATGTTGATGGTCTGGTGTGATGGTTTCTGGCATTGTTACCGCTGTTCACGAATATTTTTCAACTATAGAAGCAGTAAAATTATTTTCAATTCCTCCTGACTTGTTTTAAAGTTTGCTATTATGTTTGCAATTATTGCATAATTTGCTTGAGAGAGATAAGTTTAGACAATAAAACAGCAGCAGCAAGTCCTACTAAACCAGTGATCTCATGAAATAAAAATATTTTAAAATCAATTTGATTTAATACGAATCCAAAAACTTAGTCCGTAATTTCTTATTTTTCGTTAAATAAAAAAATTTTGTAAGAAAATTTTATTATAATGAACAATTAGTCAAGAATACTTTTATTATGAAAAACATTTAGGCAAAAATCGTGTTCAAAAGTCATATCAGTATACAACTTAAGACTATCGGTTATCAGATGAGAAGGAAAATATTTTTAAATGTTTTAAATATTATTTCTAAACATTATCTAATTAAAGATTGATTGCAAAAGCTACCAAGATTTACAAAAAATATGTTTTTTTTGTTTCATTATAACAAATGTATATGCAATTTACCTAAATCGTCAGAAATAACAGATTCCTGATCTTTTTTCAGAAGAATTCTCGAAGACTCGGGCCCCATTTCGGGAGATTCGTCCAATATTTCTCCTTCCGTTACTAAAAAAATTGAATGTTTGTTTTGAAAGTGTAATATATTAGTTTTTGTTAAAACATATAATTTAGACATTTTTGCTGCTTTCGAAATTTATATTTGATTTGTTCATTTTTTACTGTAATAAATAAAATACGTATTTTTGTAAATAATAGTATAGACATGGTGAGGTTGATTTCGCCCTGTTTAGCGCGCCTCACATACAGTTCGGGGGCGTACCATTAAAATTGAGCTCCAATATAGGCGCCCAGAAACGTTCTTAAATATCTATCTAAATTTTTTTATGTTGTATATATTCTTGCTCGCCGTATTTCTTTTTTGATAAGGTAATTATTAAGATACGCAACAACGTAAAACAATTTATATTCCCTCAAGGACAATTAAAAACAAGTCAATTACAAACAATTTTAGTCATGAGATACCTCCGGGTTGGACTGCCAGCGTTTTTTTCAGAAAATCCACGTATTTTATCAGTTTGTCCAATTTTTCGTTCGATAATCCGGAGAAATCCGGCTGCTCTCCTTTCATAATTTTGGCCAGCATTGAATTTAAAAGTTCCTCCTCGTTATCGTTCAGGGAATAAACCTTACCAAGAGTAACGGTGAAATTAATAGTTAGTATTAAAATAAAAAAATACGGTGTTTTTGCTAAAAACGAAATCTCACAACCTATGAGTAAAGAATTAAAAACGAATTTTAACGTTAAAGAATTAAGATTTGTGCAAAAATGGATATTAACTAAAAAAATTTTTAAACAGGTCGTTTTACTAACAAAAATACTGATTTAGACGATAGTTTCATCAATGTATAATTAACGTTGAATTATCTCTTGGTTAGCTGGGCTATAGAGGCAAATTCACGTCTGCAAAAATATTTCTTAAATATAAAAATAAAATACAAAATTAATGCTTTAGTGTGGCAACCACAAACTGGGATTGCTAATAACTAACTAACAAACAATGTGTGCTTTATCTTCTTTCAAATCCACGTAAAAACATATTCTTGTGGAAGTTTACCAGAATTAACCACTAGCTAAGCGGTTCAATAAAAAATTTATAGCCCACAACAGTCTACTTGTTGTATATTAGATTTAAAACAACTGTCTACTGAACCTTATACACTCTGCTTACGTCTACTTGTTGGAATATGTCACTGCCTGAAAAATTTCTCCTAAAGTGAAACAAGCGGATGGGCAACCTGCCCATTTCACCGTCACCACCTGTTGGCTATTCTCTTGACTGCCCAATGCTTGGTTGTTGTAGTCGTAATCCGGTACTGACTGAGGAATTCCGGATAGCGGAACGCTATCCGGATTAACGTAATTTCCGTCCGGATATTCGGAATTTTCCGGATATTCACCGCTGGTGTATTGGGGAGGTGGGATTTGATCGCCGTTGTATGTTTCGTAATTCGCAACCGGCACCTCGGGACTGTAGTCGTAATTGTTATTGTAATCGTATTGTGTTTCGATGTCTAAAATAGGAGCACATTCTATACTGAAATAAATAATGTTCTTGTTACAAAAAGACAACTACCGCAATTCGATTCCAAGCAAATGGAAACACACTTTTTTATTCATGGCGAAGAAGATAAGATAGATAGATAGTGAAGTGCGGTTTCTTAATTACAGAGACCTAGAGTTCAAGCCTGCATTGGGGTCATTACACATTACGCTGGAACCACCTAAGAGTGGTTTTCCTCAAATCATTTTGATTCTTTTTTGAATCGTTTAAAATCACGAACAGACGCTTTTTGAACTTTTTTTGAATGTAAGGGGTCAATGCCAACGATTTTAAACCTTATGGCTGACAATGCATAACACTGTTCACGAAAGTGAGTAGCAGTCACTTCTTCTTCTAGGCAGAGTTTACTGAACCCATCATTGGATAATCCAATTTTTCTTAAATGAGCTTTCAGGTGACTATGTCCGGTTAGAAGCCCTATTACAAGACGTAATCCTTTTCACGAAAAACCGAGCAGTTGCCTAGCTCTGGAGATATTTAGTTCAATCAAATAGTTTTTGGTATGTCGGCATGCATTCAAATTTTACCAGTATCTGTTATGCTGAGCCATAGTTTAATGAATGATTTTGCAACTTCATGATGTTCCCACATGTAAAAGTGGGCCCATAAAGTTAGGATTTGTGCCTTTTTTAGCAAACTTGTCAGCCCCCTCATGGCAAAGAAAAAGTCTTTTTATTACAGTTAACAGAAAATTACTTTTTGTTTCTATCCGTGGCGAATAAAAATTTCACTATTCACAATCAATATAAAAAATGTCTTAGTTTTTCGTTAACATTTTTAACACAAAAACATTGTTTTTATTCGTCGCGGATAGAAACTGCCGTATTCGCTTCTATTTGTAGCGAATAGGATTAATTTGTGCTGTACTGCCGTATTTGTCACGGTTAGAAACTGCACTATTCGCTTTCATCAGTCGTGAATAGAATTAACTGTTGCCGTACCTTCTGGCTGATAGTCGGCCGTTTGGCGTTCGTTTCTGCCCAAATTTCGCATCAACTCCTGGACGACATTGGTGAGAATGGCGTTCCGGGACGCGTCGGACTCCTCCTCGGACAATTCCGAGGATTGGTCGGGAACTGAATAGTCCTCCTGTACTGGGACTGGATAGTCTCGCACCTGCTCCGCGCTGTTCGGGTACTCGGCAGAGGACTGCAATGAAAAAAATCATTATATTTATTTAAATTTTTATTTTAGCTACATTGTACATCCTAAAAAACACCACATGTAATTAACTGAAATTTAGAATTTTGGAAATAAATTTTAAATTCATAAAAATCGTAAGAAATACTCTATTTTAATGCTTTAATGCTAAGACGCGGCGGACACGATTTGTCTTCCCCGTCTGAGCCATGGTATACAAATAGAAAACATAATCGGAACACAAAACGTGGAATACAATTATAAATCATAACGAAAATCAAATAATAATAAAAAAACGAAATAAAAAACCTACCGCGACTGGATATTCAGCATACTCCGAGCTGTAATCCGAGTTTTGTTCAGGAGATGCACTCAAAAGTTGAGGATAATCTTGGGGCAAGGGTTCCGCTCCGTTGGGCGCTCCATAGTTCATAGCTTCATCCAGAGTGTTGGCTTGTTCCGCTTCGGCTTTGGCTTCATTTACCACCTGCCGCAACCGTTCGTCAACCAACTAAAACCAAATAAAGCATAGTTTTAAATGGATTTTCAATGGGTCCGGTTAGCGCAGTGGTAAGGCGCTCGGATTTGAGTGTTATTGAAAAGTTTTTCCCATAAACGGTGATAATTTATAGAAATATGAAATCGCCACGGCGCAAATTAAAAGTGTGCCAATTTTGACCTTATATACCTTAGTATTGTTTGAAGATTATATAGTAAGACTTTATTTGGGGAACCTCAAACCGTAAATCTGGAACTAAAAGGTGAATCTGGCGAATTGGAAGTCGAAAGTTTTTAAAGGCGCTTTAAAATAAAGTTTAAAACCTACCTCTAAAAAAATCTATAAATTTACGCCAAAGCCCAAATTATTTCTAAACAAAAAGTTGTTTTATTTATAAATAAAAAAACTGCTTTGTTGATTTTGCAATGGAAACTGCAATTTTCTTGGCTTCAATTTTCTAAAATTTTCTTATGGTTTCAGTTTCCCTGCTCACAGATCTAAAAACCGTTCCCAAAGCATTTGGGACGGAGCTTAGCATTCATTTATCATTTTTGGCATTATTAAAAGCGGATAACAGAAACATTTTATTTTTTTTCGACTTCAAAAAAAACCGTGTGAATAAAATTCAATCTCCAAATTCTTTTGGCTTCAAAAATTCAATATATTAAACTATCACCAAAAATAGATAATATACCTGGTATTTTTTAATTAAAATGCGTAAATGGATGAAAAGCATTTTAAAATTAAATTGAAACAATAAAAAAGGATAAAAAACCTGTAAAAGAGTCAAAACGTTTCCAGGGTTCCTCACATTGCAGAAATCAGGGTCGAATTTTAATTGATAATGCCTAGTTAACAGAAAGTAACTGATTAAACATTGGGTTTGAACATCGTGCCAAGTAAATCCAGCCTAAAACATTTTATTTATTCAAAAGAAAAAAAAAGTGTTTATAAAACCAGATTTAGTTTGTCTGTTAAAGTTTTGTAACATGGAATGCAGTCGTTATGTCAAAACGTCACGTAATATATGTTAAATTGTAGTAAAGAAAGTATATGTAAAGTATAAAAACAAAAAAAAAATTGAAAAACAAAGCAAGCAAACTTGTGTTAATCAGTTTATTAAAAAAACAACAAAAAGTTTCGGCAATCTTGCTTTAACTAGTTTTTAAAAAAATTGCAGGCAAATTAACATATAACAAAACTGGTAAAAAATAACAACAAAAAGTGCAAGCAAACTTCCCTTATCCAAATATGTGACGACCCAAATTAGAAGCGAAAATAACCAGGCGCTGAAAAATTTAGATAGCCAAATTCATTGAAAAATTTGGCCGATACAGAAATTGAACCCATGACCTCCAAAGTTGACTCTTGCGTGCTATCCATTACACCTTTTATTAACCCTTTTATTAACCTTTTATTAACGCTTGTACTTTGAGTTTTCACGAAAGAGACACATACGGCGTATGTGTTACACTTTCGCAGCAAGAAAAGAGCTGCTCGCAGCCTCTTCGATTCGAATCCGCACACCTTCACCAGCCCCAACAAGCCCGTCTGTCTTCCGTAGAACGGGAGGTACACTGGTATACATACCGGGAGGTGTGTATCGGCCACCAAATATGTGACGACCCAAAATAGAAGCAAAAATAACCTGGCGATGAAAAATTTAGACAGCCAAATTTATTGAAAAATTTGGTCGATACAGGAATTGAAACCGTAACCTCCAAAGTCGACTCTGGCGTGCTATCTATTACACCATAGGCCGGACAAGGAAAGGAGAAAGATAATTGCCTTTTATTAACGCTTGCACTTTGAGTTTTCACGAAAGAGACACATACGGCGTATGTGTCACAAAAACACAAAAAATGTAGTTAAATCTGCCTTAACCAACTAGCACAAAAAAACAACAAAAAGTAGGTTTGCCTTTACCAGTCTATTTAAAAAAGAAGAAAAAGTTTAAGCAAACCTGTTTTAACCAACTGGTACAAAAAATAACCACGAAAAGTGCAAGCAAACTTGGCTTATTCAGTCTAGTAAAAAGAACAATAAAAAAGTGCAGACAAACTTGCCTTAACCAGTCTAGTAAGCTCGAGTTGCAGAAGTTCAAGTTCGTCCAAGGACAGATTGCTGTACTGGACGAAATCCAAATTCTCTGACTGGCAGCGACCGAACAGAGAGTCTAAAAAAATTGTTAAAAAGAATTTATATGGATAGAAACTGAAGAAAGTAAAAATAACAGCCTAATTTGCTTGTGTTTTTACATGAATAAAAAAATCTGTTAGAGGTTGGAGCTTGGCGTTCGAAGTTTGCAAAATACATGATTTAAATTTTTTTTTATTTTTGCGATAATTTGATGTGAGGGCTCAATTGCGTATGTCAACTGTAATATATTTCTGCGCAAAGTAAGAGCAGCTGTACATTCAAATTATACTGTACCAAATAACTTATAATTATTTCATAATAACAGCTGCCCTTGCAGCGAAATTACGTCCGTGGATCATTGATAAAGTTAAAACAATATACTGTACAGAATTTTCTCAACTTTTTGTTTAAACTCTCTTTGCTATACCTGATATGTAAATTTATTGCGCTAACACAAAAAAGTCATAAGTGGGTAGTCTCGCAATTGTTTTTGTGTAGTACCCGAACGAAAAATGCAGCCGTTGAGACGTTTTAAAACTTCAGGTGAAATTGTAAATTTTTAGAATTTTGATGGTATATAAGCTAAAGCTCCCCCTCTCACGTCCAAAACTTCAAAATCTAAAAGTTTTTCATAATTAAAAATTAGAGAATTTCTTAAAATAATTTCATTTAATTGTTACAAACTTGGTTTTTTAATCTTTTGCGACTGTTATTGCTGCTTAGACGCGGAGTGTATATCGCGTCTAACGTTTCAGTGTATAAAGATGGCCGGCAACCCAGGGTGCGCAACCTATACCTTGCGTTTCAAACGCCCGATCCGATCTACGTTTTAAACACCCTTTTTGGCTACAAAAATCACAAATGCTAAGAAAAATGATGGAAGGTATTTAACTAAAAAGCATGTTTACTTCGTAGTGGAGAACCTAACCCGAAGGTTTTTGTAACAGCTGTTATACGTGCATACCACTTTCTATTTGTATTGATATTTAATTCAATATAAATTCTTTGTGTATTTTAGAAAAAAAACGAAGCTATTGGCAATTTTAAAATAGCATCTCAAAAAAAATTTTTTTTTACAAAAAATATTAAGGAAGTTTTTGAAAGTTTGCTATTTGGCTAAGCAGTCAACATCAATAACTTTTTCGAGATAATTATATGGTCCTATTTTAATAAGAATTATAAACACCTACCTTCAACACATATTTCTGTGGGTAGACAGACGGTTGGATCATAACTGCACCCTATAATGAAAAATAGAATAATTATAACAATAGCATATTCTAAAGAAACGAGTTCTGATAAATTTCAGAGTTTACAAATATAGGGTAACAGACTTAATTTCGGCCACCTTTTCTATTTTTTTGAATAAGTTTTTTTCTGGCTTTTTCAATCAACCCAAAATTTGGCCTAAAAATCAAACAATAGCTATATTTGTTATTCCAGTGCAAAGTTTGAATATTTCTGTTACACTTAAAAATCAGTGAAGGTTTAAACTTTTTTTAAAGTAGCCGAAGTTAAGGCGTGTGCCATTTATTTCGGTCACCTACAAAAAACTGGCCATAACTATTGCTTAAACGAACAATAAAAATTTCTAAAGGTTGCAAATTTACCCTTAGGTACATATAACTTAATTTTTCCTGTTTGCGAACTTTAATAGTTATTAACAAGACTTTAAATAATTATGTCAAAACCTAAAAAAACAAGTTTTAATAACTTGTATTTTTTGTTCCATTTTTATTTTTGGCTTAAAAAACGTCAAAACAAAGTCAAACACGCAAAAAAAATCTTTATAAATACGGTAATACAATGATATTTAAAAACAGCAAAAAACGGCAGGTTCTTTCACTTAAATTTTCAGGTGGCCGAAATTAACGGAATCTTAAAATGCGCAGTTAGTTAAACGCATTGCAAAATGATTTTGAAAAAAATATCAAAACATGAAAATTAACAACTTTGAGCCTTAAATAGAAGATATTTTAAGGTTATATATTGCTTCGTTCTAAATTTGATGCAGTTTAAACACAAAGCAAAAATTAAGAAAATCACAAAAAAATTCACTTTTTGTATGAAAATATTGATAATGTAGAATAACAAAAATAAAAAAACTATTGCAAAAACACTTTATTCAACATTAATCCGGTTACTTTTGTGCTAGTTCTTTTGTGTTTTAAAAATAAGCCAATTTTCTAACACCCTAAATTGGTGGCCGAAATTAAGGCGTGGCCGAAATTAAGTCAGTTACCCTAATTGGTATTTCCTAGTTCAAAATCTTCTAAAGAAATTGTTTCTTTAGAATATGCTATTGTTATAATTATTCTATTTTTCATTATAGGGTGCAGTTATGATCCAACCGTCTGTTGACCCACAGAAATATGTGTTGAAGGTAGGTGTTTATAATTCTTATTAAAATAGGACCATATAATTATCTCGAAAAAGTTATTGATGTTGACTGCTTAGCCAAATAGCAAACTTTCAAAAACTTGTGTAATATTTTTTGTAAAAAAAATTTTTTTGAGATGCTATTTTAAAATTGCCAATAGCTTCGTTTTTTTTTATAAAATACACAAAAAATTTAATTTAATTAAATATCAATACAAATAGAGAGTGGTATGCACGTATAACAGCTGTTACAAAAACCTTCGGGTTAGGTTCTCCAGTGACGAAATAAACTTTTTTCTAGTTAAATACCTTCCATCATTTTTCTTAGCATTTGTGATTTTTGTAGCCAAAAAGGGTGTTTAAAACGTAGATCGGATCGGGCGTTTGAAACGCAAGGTATAGGTTGCGCACACTGGTTCGCCGGCCAACTCCAGACACTGAAAAAACGATTAGACGCGATATACACTCCGCGTCTAAGCAGCAGTAACAGTCGCAAAAGATTAAAAAACCAAGTTTGTAACAATTAAATGAAATTATTTTAAGAAATTCTCTAATTTTTAATTATGAAAAACTTTTAGATTTTGAAGTTTTGGACGTGAGGGGGGGAGCTTTAGCTTATATACCATCAAAATTCTAAAAATTTACAATTTCACCTGAAGTTTTAAAACGTCTCAACGGCTGCATTTTTCGTTCGGGTACTACACAAAAACAATTGCGAGACTACCCACTTATGACTTTTTTGTGTTAGCGCAATAAATTTACATATCAGTTATAGCAAAGAGAGTTTAAACAAAAAGTTGAGAAAATTCTGTACAGTATATTGTTTTAACTTTATCAATGATCCACGGACGTAATTTCGCTGCAAGGGCAGCTGTTATTATGAAATAATTATAAGTTATTTGGTACAGTATAATTTGAATGTACAGCTGCTCTTACTTTGCGCAGAAATATATTACAGTTGACATACGCAATTGAACCCTCACAT
>JASAMX010003409.1:0-10238 GCA_030248175.1 Microlaimidae sp. YZB2_3 | reverse complement strand
TATTGCTAACAAGACGAGAATCGATATCAACATTATATACTTAAAAAATAAATGTTAGACGTTAAGTTTATTTACTATATTAGTTGTGCTGTGAGTTATGTATACGTTTAAAATATTGGATAATATAGCCTGGCAAGTATAAGTATAATAATAATAATAGTAGAACAATGTAATGTAGCGGTATAGGTGATAACGCCGTATTATTGGGCTAATAAATAGCTTTGAATTTCCTTAGGACTAAATTTTGAGCTATATTTTGTTATTTCAAAACAAAGAACACTATGGTGAAGTTTAGTTTTGTCGTATTTATTAAAATATTATAATTTTGATGTTTTTCGTTTATTATTTATTTCAGTTTTCTGCTTAGTTTTTTGATTTTTTTAGTGTTTTTGCATAAATTTGATTAAAAAAATTCAAGTGGTTATAGGTATAAAATCTTGAATTTTAAATTTTAAATTTTTCTTTGAATATTATTATTTGAATACTCGTTATGATATTATTAAAAACGACTTCTAATATCATTTTAAAAACTTTAAAAAAAGTTTTTTTAAAGCCAATAAATTTATAAAATCAAATAAAAATTTAGAAAAAAATGGTGTTTAAAAATTAACCACGTATAAGATCTGCCCAGCTTTAATATAATTACGCGTCAAAAGCTAGCATAATTTATATTTATAACATTTTCCATTTTTATAAAAAACACCAAAAAGCTTGTAAAAAAAGATATATGTAAAACAATGTGTAGCAGCAACATCTAAATATTCAACGATATAAATAAACGCTATTAACGAATAAAAAAGCGGACTACGATGTTATCTTAGCAGCTTTAACTAATGAACGTGTCAAATATTTTTCAGTAAAAATTTAACTAAGCCGTGGTTGATTGCAATAAAAATGATTAATAACCTTACAATTTTTTTTAGAAAACCCATATAGCTAGAATTTCCCAAAACCTTAGTAAAAAATGGTCAAATTTCGTCTTTAAAAAATTGTCAATTTTGGTCAAAAAATGGTATCCCGGGGTGTGACGACTCTGGCTCTTTTTCAAAAAAAACACTCCCGGGGTGTGACCCTCTCGTGGAGGTCAAAAACCTCCACACCCCGGGGTGTGGACCCCCCCCCTAAGCCGTCGAAGGTCGGTGACCTATGGTCATCTTCAAAAAATGCTTTTTTGGGTGCGATTTTAAGAACTTTTTTTTAAAAATGATTTTTTAACATTTTCAATAAATTTCATATCTCATATTTAGAAAATTCATCTTTTAAACATTTTATTTTGTCTTTTTATTTATTGTTGTTTTGAGCAAGATTTAGCATGCGCAATATTGCAAATTACTGCCTTGATTACAATACAACTTCTTGTTTCAATGAACAACCCCAATAGTTTTTTTAAGTCAGTCGCTGTAGTAAACTTTTAAAAAAGCTTTTGACTGATACAAACATTTTTTTCTAACGTATTTTTTCTTACTAATCTTCAAATTGTTTTATATTATAAATTTTAGTCCATCTGATTTGGTCGGGCCAAAGGGTCCATTTGGGGGGCCGTGCCCCCCTGGCCCTACCCCTGGCTACGCCCCTGCTACTTGCCCCCGTTTTATTGCCCCCCGTTTCAAAAAAGTTGCCCCCCGTTTTGGAATTTCCCCCCGTTTAAACTCGAGGGGGGGGGGAGCAGTGCACATATCTGATTTCGGCGACAAATTTTACTTTAATATTATACTATAATACTTTCGGCGACAAAAACTTTACTTTGAGACTTTCGGAAAATTATTGATTAAATCATTGATGTGATAATAAAGTGCTGATTCCGCAAACCAAACTCGTAACTAAAATTTCCAAGGCCAACCGTTTTTAATATGAGTCGACGGGAGGGGCGAGGTGGAAGGTTATATTATACCCCCAAAAATCTGAAAACTGCGGCCGCCTCCCTAAAATTTCAGTAGGGAGGGAGGGGTACCCTTGACACGAAACGAGACACCCATTAAAAATCGGGAGGTCACAGTTGAAAAAATGGATACAAATGCAGACCTGTGCACGGTCTGGAAATGCCCCCCCCCGCTTTATTGGATGATTTGCCCCTCCCGTTTTATTGTCCCCCCCTCACCAAAAAATAAAAAAAGTACCCTAAAATTATGACGCCATTTTTGACCTATGATGACGCCAGCCAGTGGCGTGCCCAAGATTTCATTTCGGGGGGGGGCGGCGGTATGGGGGGGTACATACTAACCCTGCAGGTGGGGGGCTGGGGGGCGGCAGCCCCCCAGAATTGAGGAGTCTAGGGGGCGAGAGCCCCTCAGCGGGGTCAAGGGGCAGAGTCCCTTGTCAGGGGGGTCCGGGGGGCAGAATGCCCCCGGGGAGAAAATTTTTAATTTAAGGCGCTAAAATACACTAGAAATCTAAATTCCAGATGATAATTAAAACAAAATTTAAGGTTTTTTTATTCCTATCCATTTAAAACATGTGTTTAAAACGTTAATAGTGTTTATAGTAGTTTTATTTAACATGTATGCCTGAACTATTGAGCGGCAAAATCGATTGAAATGGAAAAACTGAGATAAATTGTCAATTTAAACTACTCGCGAAGCGGGGAAAATTTGGTTTTTTGACTATTAATATGCTTTTGGAAGGCATCAGGAAAGTTTCTGTATTAATATTTAAGAAAAAAAATTTTCTCTCCCAAAATTCAAAAAACGTTAGGGTCCCCACTTACGAAAAAATCCGGCTTCGCCGGATTTCGGGGGGGGGGGCGCCTCCCCCGCCCCCTGGGCATGCCACTGACGCCATCATAGTGTTTTTTGCAATTTTTAGTCTATTTCAATGTATTGTAAGCCATTTTAGACCTATTTTTTACCTTATTTTCGCTTTTTGACCCTTTTTTCCCCTTTTCCCTTTTTTTTCTCCTTTTTTCTTTTTTTTTCTTTTTTTTCTTTTTCCTTTGCTTGCCACCGTTTTTTATTGCCCCATCGTTTCAAAAAAGTTGCCCCCCGTGCCCCCCCCCGTTTTGGAATTGCCCCCCACAATAAAACTCCGGGGGGGGGGAAAGCACAGGTCTGCAAATGATGTATTTGGGGTATACAGCAAAAAAGGAACACCTGTCCCTCACTCTTTCCAATTTCGGGGGTCAGGGTATACCCCCATCCAAAACAAAAACCCGCGAGGCTGTCCATTAATGCTCATAGCTTAAATAAATAGTAAAAAATATTAAGGTTTTGGTTGATTTTCACGTTTCGCTTAGGTTAAAAAATAAAACTTTTTTTTTGTCTGTAGACTTTAAAATTTTGATTATTTTACCATTTTTACTGTAAATTACATTTAACTTGCTAACGCATTTTGCCGTTGCATGTTGAAATTGCATGCTGTTAGACATCACACTGTAGGTTGTAAGCATACATGGGCAAGTTGGTCCGGAGTGGGGGGGGGTTAAACCATACATGGGCACGGGGGGGTTGGAGGGGTTAACCCCCCCAAATTCTGAGAAGTGGGGTTTAACCTCCCCCCACTCAGAAGTGGGGAGGGGGAGAAAAAGTTAACCCCCCCAATTTTGGAAAAATGAAGAAAAAAATGTCTTTAAAATGACTTCTAACTGCCTCCAAACTTAAGTTTTGAGGTCAAAATGAATGTTTTAAGCAATAAAAAGCTCAAAAATGCAATAAAAGGGCTTTTTGACCTAAAATTAGTGTTTTTAACCTATTTTTCCTTCAAAATCGAAAAACGATATGGGTAAAATGCACTCCAGAAAAAAAAAACGATATGGGTATTTTGCGTTTCTCGGATTTTAACCCCCCTAATTTGGGGTTTAACCCCCCCCACTCCGGACCAACTTGCCCATGTATGGGTTAAACCCCAAATTAGGGGGGTTAAAATCCGAGAAACGCAAAATACCCATATTGTTTTTTTTCTGGAGTGCATTTTACCCATATAGTTTTTCGATTTTGAAGGAAAAATAGGTAAAAAACGCTAATTTTAGGTCCAAAAGCCCTTTTTATTACATTTTTGAGCTTTTTATTGCTTGAAACATTCATTTTGACCTCAAAACTTAAGTTTGGAGACAGTTAGAAGTCATTTTAAAGACATTTTTTTCTTCATTTTTCCAAAATTGGGGCGAGTTAACTTTTTCTCCCCCCCCACTTCTTAGTGGGGGGGGGGTTAAACGACCCCCCTTCTCAAAATTTGGGGGGAGGGGCGGGTTAACCCCCCAACCACCCCCGTGCCCATGTATGGTTGTAAGATTATAATATCACCCAAGAACCTCCAAAAATTAATTTTTGTTAAAATAAAATTTAATTAGCTCACATTGTTACATATTTTTTGGTTGCGTGTTGACGTTGAAATTAAACGTTGTGAGATATTTCACTTTTGGTTGTGAGATAATTCATTTTTTATGGAAATTAGCGCGCTTTTTAACAAGGTTTGCATGTCACCAACCAATAACAAACATGGTTTACTGGTTTCAAAAAATAGTTCAATTTCTTTAAAAAAGTTTTATTATACTTATATATCTTTTTAAAAAATATCAATATAAGTAAATAAGTATGTAAATCACTTAGCAATAAATTTTAGCCAAAACTCGGTTTCATCTAGTGACAGCGGCTCTTTCACTTGCAACAAAAAAGAAAGTAACAGCACCCAGCGGGTCATCTTGAGCGTCGCTTTGCGCCACCTAGTGAAGATAGAATATCACATGGGAAAATCTCTAAATGTAATCTTTATTAATATATCAGATTACGCTCTCAAAAAAATGCGCGCATCACTCAGACTGGAGGAATCACCCCGAAATAGCGATAGCGAAACACCCGAAAGGTAAGCCGTAATATAAGAGGTTTTTCAATTGACTTAGGGTTATGCTCAGACCTGTGCACTGCCCTTCCGGTGTTGTATTCGAGGGGGGCAATTCCAAAACGGGGGGGGGGGGGCACGGGGACGGGGAGGGCAACTTTTTTGAAACGGGGGGAGGGCAAGCAGAGGAGAATAAAAAAGAAAAAAAAGAGAAAAAAAGAAGGAAGAAGGAAAAAGGGGAAAAAAGGACAAAAAAGCGAAAATAAGGTAAAAATATGTCTAAAATGACTTAAAATGCATTGAAATAGGCTAAAAACTGCAAAATTTTTGCAATGATGGCGTCATAATAGGTAAAAAATGGCGTCATATTTTTGGTTACTTTTTTTTCCGCAGGGGGGGGGGAGGCAAATCCTCCAATAAAGGGGGGCATTTTCAGACCATGCACAGGTCTATGCTTATGCCTAAATTGTTGATTTTGTGACTAAATTTCGATGAAAACTTATGTGTTTTGTCAATATTTTATTAAGTACAAACTGTTAGGTGGTTTTATTTTATTCTTTTCGCCTTTGTAGACATTTTTTGTGTGTAATCGTAGCTTTAAATTCATTCGTAAGAACATATTTGTTAATTACCAAATAGTATTTTTCTAAATACTTTTCAAAGGTGTATACTTTGACCGCATACATGAGCATAGGGGGGGGGGGGTGGTAAGGTAGGATCCACCACCCTTAGCCTCGAAATTTCGGACCCCCATAGAAAAAAATCTAGCTCCCCGAAATTTTTAAAACTTGACACCCTAGCCTCTCTGGAATTCTAAATCGACCCCCTCTTCCCCCTTTCCTTCCGAGACAAATTTTGGGTATGGATTTAGGTCAAAATTTACTGTCGCAAACACGGTTTTGTAGTAAAAAACAACGTTTGTACTCTTTTTATACATAAATATAAATAGCCTATTTTATTACATGGTTTTGACTGAACTGTCTCACTTCTGGGTGTGTTATTGCAGTCAGGTTGTGGGTTTCAGTTGTCAAACGCGTTTATCTTTTATTTTATTTTTATTTTTTTGGTTTTAATTATGTAAAAGGTACATACAATTTCAAGTGCAGTTTTAACTAGCTTATGTATGTTTCCTGTTATTTTAACAAAATAAAATTCAATTCAATTCAATTCAATTCAATCATTTAACGTGACTTTGTTTGGAAATCGGACCCCCTCTAACCCCCCTCTGGATATCAAACTGGTCTACCCCGAGTAGACTCTTCCCTGAAAAGCTAGGAGAGGGGTAGGGATTCCCCCCGGCCCGGACCCCCCTCCTAGCTTTCAAAGGGCCATTTACTCGGGGGTAGCCACCTTCTAACCAGTGGCGTGCCCAGGATTTCATTTGGGGGGGCGGTCTGGGGAGGAAGTACTAATCCTGAAGGGAGGTCTGGGGGGCGGCAGCCTCCCAGATATGGGGTGTTTGGGGGCAGAATGCCTCCGGGGGAAAAAATTTTTAATTTAAGGCGCTAAAATACACTAGAAATTTTAATTCCAGATGATACTTATTACAAAAGTTAAGGTTTTTTTATACCTACACATTAAAAACATGTGTTTAAAACGTTAATTAAAGGATTATAGTGTTTATAGTAGTTTTATTAAACTGTATACCTTAACTACTGAACGGCATAATCGATTTGCAATTCAAAAACTAAGATAAATTGTCGCAGCCTCCCGGATTTTGGGGGGTATACCCGACCTCCGAAATTTGGGGGGGGGAATTTTTGGGCTATACCTTCTCAAATACCCCATTTTTAGCGTTTTTAGTACTGGGACCTCCCAAATTTTAGGAGGGGAAGTGTCCGAAGTACCCCCAAATTTTAGGGGGGTGTCGGCTATAATCGGGATTTTTGGGAAGTATAACCCCCCCCCAACCGCCCCTCTCTCTGCCCATCTATGCCCCTAACCTGCCGGTCCATGCTCATGTATGTTTGACGTGACCGTCAGAAACCCATTTTAGGCCCGGGGCTCCCCGATTTCAGGAATGAAAACAGGAGTATCACCAGTAGCGTTAAGTTTTAAGGCGAAAGTGTCAGCAGTTACGTGACAGGGATATAATTACAACATTACAACATGAAGGAAGGACCAAGCAAGATGAAACATACCCTCCAATCAAAACATGGGCCAACAGCCAAAAGTTTCTACAACCATATGCTTACAAAAAAACCATCCAATCAAATATCCACTCATATTGCGTCAAATAAAACATTTCGCAACTCCAACCTAGCGCACTATTAAAAAGAAAACCGCCACCAATCAACATAAGCGAGCAACAACTCCCCAGGAAGTTAAGAACCCTCTTGGCACAACTAAGATTCGGACATTGCCACCGCCTTAACTCGTTCAAATCCAGAATCAATAACTCCATTAAAAATATAGTATATAAATATATATAATATAGTTTTACAAAAAAATATTTTGGGAGTAGGTGAGCTGCCTCCCAGATTTTTTTTAGTGTAGAGGGTATTCAGGTATACCAAGTTAAGTATGTATTGTTGAAAAAAGTATTTTTCAATTGTTCCATCTTAATCGTTTCAAATTTTAGCACCCCCTAACCAATTTCGTTTCGTGCGTGGGTCGTGGGTTGTGGGTGGGTATCAGCATTTTCGAACCTTTTAAGGAGAATAACCTCTTTAGACTCTCCTCTGCCACCATAAGTGAGAACGGTTCGGGAAGCTAGGGGGGTGGTTTCCCGGGGTAAATCGAATTGTGAATTCTAGGAGGGGGGTCCCAGAGGAGTCCGGACCCCCATAGGTTTTTTTAGGGGGGTCGACCCGGGGTGCGAAATTTTGAAATCCAGAGGGGGGTCAGAGGGGTCCAGTGTCCAAAACAAAACAGTTTTAAACCATAATAACTTTAATAATTGTTTTTTATAGGGTAATATTACTTTTTATTGAATAAAAAGCGATATTCTGGAGTAAAAACATGAATATGTATTAAAAATTCACGTTTTTGGAAGAAAATTTAGTATAAAAAAGTACCTAAAATTTTCCCACGGGGGAGGAGGGTGGTCAGATTTCAAATTCTAGAGGGGGGAATCAGGGGTAAAAAATTTGGAAAGTTAGAGGAGGGGGGGCCTAGACTAGACTTTCGTCTAGGTAGGGGTCCCAAAATTTCGAGACTAAGAGGGTGGACTTTTCTCACCCTGCCTGACCCTGCCCCCCTTTTCTCACCTATGCTTCCCACTGATGCCTCTTCCTTACATGTCCTGACAACTTATGGTAATCACATGTTGTTTATTTACATGCTGGAAAATTACGAAGTTCTAAAACAAAATTTTTATTCAGTAAAATTGTATTTTAGTGGAATAAGAAGTTTAACGGCTTTGTTTCCAAATAGTGATCTGCTAGCCCTGAAGAAAAGATTCGAAGCATTGGTTTTGCTTCATATGCTTCCGATACGAGCAACGATTGAAACTTATTACGAGGAAGAATTTTGTAGTAAGTGCATTATTCCTTAACCTAGCTTTGTAAAACAATTAGTGGGTAATCCAGGCTCCTCCATTCTTACAAACTCAAGGTGCGAAGATAACAGCAGGGGCGTTGGCAGGATTTCGGAAAGGGGGGGGGGGTGCACTCCATACAAATTTTTTGAAATGGGGATTGTAGGTAGCATTGTAAGGGGTTGTGCTCTAACATTTGAAAATACCGTAAAAAAGACAATAAAAAAGGGTAAAATTTTTTGCGCTTCGCGCTAAGTGATTCTTTTTTTCTGTTATTTGCATTTTTTAGGTTAAACGTGAAAAATTTTAGGTTAAAAAAAAGTATAACATTGAAAATCGTGCCACAGCACAAAAACATTTTCAAGAATTGTTTTTGAAATTAATTAAAAACATTACTTGAAAATTGTTAAAAGGTATATAAATGTCTAGCGCTGAGCGGGGTAAAGCGCGAGAAAATTGTTTAAAATTGTTCTCTTAGGACCCCCAAATTTTTACTCTGCCACCCCAAAAGCCAGCAAGTTGGTCCAGAGTGGGGGGGAGGTTAAACCCCAAATTAGAGGGGCATACATGGGCAAGTTGGTCCGAAGGGGGGGTTAAACCCCAAATTAGGGGTGGGGAATTAAAATCCGAGAAACTCAAAATACCCATATCGTTTTTTTCTGGAGCGCATTTTATCCATATCGTTTTTCGATTTTGAAATAAAAATGGGTAAAAAACGCTAATTTTAGGTCAAAAAGCCCTTTTTACTGCATTTTTGAGCTTTTTATTGCTTAAAACATTCATTTTGACCTCAAAATTAATGTTTGGAGGCAGTTAGAAGTCATTTTAAAGACGGTTTTTTTTCTTCATTTTTCCAAAATTGGGGGGGCGGTTAACGTTTTCTCCTCTCCCCCACTTCTGAGTGGGGGGTTAAACCAAACCCCCTTTTCAAAATTTGGGGGGTTAACCCCCCGTGCCCATGTATGGGGGGTTAAAATCCGAGAAACACAAAATACCCATGTCGTTTTTTTCTGGAGTGCATTTTACCCTTTTTTCGATTTTAAAGAGAAAATAGGTAAAAAACGCTCATTTTAGGTCAAAAAATCCTTTTTATTGCATTTTTAAGCTTTTTACCGTTTAAAACATTCATTTTGACCTTAAAACTTAAGTTTGGAGGCAGTTAAAAGTCATTTTGAAGACATTTTCTTTCTTCATTTTTCCAAAATTGCGGGAGGGGGGGGGGCGTTAACCTTTCCCCCCACTTCTGAGTGGAGGTTAAACTAAGCCCCCTCTCAGAATTTTGGGGGGGGGTTAACCCCCCAACCCCCCCTCCCCCCGTGCCCATGTATGGTTACAACCCCCATAAATCCCCCTGGCTACGTCCTTGGATAAGAGGACTCAAATTCTTCTTAAACCCATAGAATTCAAAGTGCGACAATGTTCATTACAAACCTGTGCATGGTCTGGAAATTCCTCCCCTCTATCCGAGGGGGGGGGAGACCCCCCCCCCCCAAATTCTGAGAAGTGGGGGTTTAACCCCCCCCCACTCAGAAGTGGGGGGGGGGGAGAAAAGCTTATAACCCCACCACCAATTTCGGAAAAATAAAGAAAAAAAATGTCTTTAAAATGACTTCTAACTGCCTCCAAACTTAAGTTTTGTCGTCAAAATGAATCTTTTAAACAATAAAAAGCTCAATAATACAATAAAAGGGGCTTTTTGAGCCTAAACACAGGGTTTTTAACCCATTTTTCCTTCAAAATCGAAAAACGATATTTGGGTAAAATGCACTGGGGAAAAAAAAGGAGATGGGTGCCTAACGTTTCTGGGATTTAAACCCCCCCCCCCCCTAATTTGGGGTTTAACCCCCCCCCTCACTCCGGACCAACTTGCCCATGTATGCCTCTATCCCCCCGTAATATGAAAAAGTACTAAAAATTATTACGCCAGTTTTGACTTATTTTCGCTAAACATTGCAGTTTTCAGCGTATTTTAACGTAACTTACTTTAAGC
>JASAMX010003408.1:0-18025 GCA_030248175.1 Microlaimidae sp. YZB2_3 | reverse complement strand
GTTCACGTCATGGTTTTTGCGTTCATCCTGTTAGTTACTACCACTTTTTTTTTTTTTCTGTTAGGGAATTTGAGAGCCCACTATCGACACAAATGGTTTCGGCTCCTGCAATAATTTTCGCTGTCCAATGCCGCACAACGTTTTTAAAAAATGTTTATTACAACTCCTTGGACAAACTTCGGAGACTGGGCACGGGAAACGATTTTTGTCCCATTAGCGGAAGCAATCAGGTGCCCACCTCCCCCGTGTCACTTCTTCCAATTTTCCCGTTCGGGCGGAGGTTCAACCAGGGGGCACCATGGCCATGTTGTTTACGGTGTCACGCTCTTGGAGCTCAGGGGCGGTTTCAGTGTGCTGACGCGCGCCATCTCACACGTTGCTCCAAGCTCTCTCGTCAAGTTCAATTTCTGGGTTCCTCAATAAATGTTACACTTTTTTTAGATAGAATAAATTAATATTAAAAAGATATTTGTTCGAAATAAATTTTCACGGCGTTGTTAGGCCTTCGGCTAACCTGTAACTAGGGGTTATTGCTTTAATAGTTTGTATATACAACAAATATGTATAAAATTAAAAATATCAGTTTGTGCCAAGTAAACAAAAAGTTCTGTTAGATTTTTCAGAAAAAACCCAGAAATTAAAACATTAGCAAGAGTTTTAAACAACGTGCTAAGATAGCACGTAGTCAGCACGCGTTTAGTGGACCCGCCAGCTTTCTTCTTTCATCCAAGGGACGGGTCCGAATTATTAGCACAATTTGGCAATAGAGTTTATTTATTTAAGGGGGAATTTTCGCTATATAGTTGGTTTTTTTAGTTTGTTTAATTATGGCCCGGAAGTCGGGTCCCACTTGAGCCAAAATTTTCTGGTGTGATGAGCCATATTTCAACATAAGCGGGAAGCAGAGTATTACGACCGCCAAGTTTATATTATCTACAATCAATTTAACGTAAAATCTCCCACTTGCAACCTGTCATTTTTTGCATGCATTCAGAAACGACTTACCTCACTTTTAAAGTCATTTTTTCATAATTATTTGTTGTTTTTTGTTAGAATTGTATTTCACTTACCTTAAGTCGGGGGGATATTTGCGTCGCTCCACGAAAAAAAAAAAGAAAAAAAGAAAGGAAAAGAGAAAAATAATCAAACTAGGCTGCATAAAATTAGTATACACTATGTTAGTCCGTTTAATCCTGTCGTATTCTTATCATCTTAAAAAAATTTCAAAATTATTATTATTGTGTAATTATTTTTGAACTTTTTTGAGAAATAACATTGAATTTTTTAAAAGTTTTTGAAAGGTCTCTTCGGTTCTGTTTTTCTGAAATTTTTTGCGTCTCTATATAAAAAAACCGTGTATAAAAAAGCAATTTAGAATTGAGAATGAATTAAAGAGTTTTTCTCAAGTTTGTTCGATAAAATAGGGCATTATTAAATATGTTTGCAATATTCACAAAAACAGGCCATAAAAATTTTCCAAAAAATTAAATTAAAAAATTAATTTTCATTTAAAAATAAACTCACCTATCATGATTCATTCTAACAAAAGGATGTTTTTTACGCACTTTTTGCAATACGACTAGTTATGCGCGTTAAAAAAATTTTTTTTTTTTTTGACATTTATGCATTAATATTTTTTCTTTTAGGGGGAAAACCAAATAACCAATTAAAATAGTCTTATTCTACTTAATTGTACCATTACGCAGTACTGTTTTAAACGTTTCATGCATGATGATGCGTCATGCTTTTCTTTACGGTACGCTTTGCAACTGCGTTTTCTATACATTTGTAGAATTTACATGAAATGTTTTCTTTTAGGTATATATATATAAATTTATATTTTATCTGAAAATTGCAAACCTCAAAAAATAACTAAAAAACTTGGTGAATTAAAATTAAATATTTAAGGGTAAGCCATTTTGAGGCATTTTCGATGTAGTTTTTACTGTACGGCTCTTTTCATGTTTGAAGTCATTTTAAGCTTTCAGAATATAATGTTGCGTCACAAAAGTTTTGTGTGTACTAAAAATTTTATCAATTTAAATCAGTTTTTTTAAAAATGGCAAAATTGCGAATACTTATTCAAATTCCGGCAATAATCATCGTTTTTTTAAGAAAAATTATTTTTCAAACTAAAAATTATCATTACCTTGATATATTTTCTTTAATTTAAGCTTCATCTTTGTTCAACGAGTATAGGCAAAAAGTTACAAACTATCAAAATCGCAAAAATTTGGAAAAAAAAAGTGCATTTAATTTTGCAATTTAAGTACTTGAAGTGCAGTGCTATGACCCTACATTTCAACGTTAAAACACAACGTTGAAATGTGTAGGGGTCATAGCACTGCACTTAAACTCGATTAAGATGGTCCTTTTAAAAAGTGCCGAAATTAAATGCACTTTTTTCCAAATTTTGCTCATTTTGATACCGTTTGGCATTTTAGCTGTAACTTTTTGCCAGTTACACGTTGAACAACAAGTAGAAGCTTAAATTAAAGAAAACTGTCTGAAGATAATGATAGGTTTTTAAATTTTTGAAAATGATGATTTTTTTACTGAGAAACAATCGATTGTTTGTAAAGTGCCAAAATTAAATGCACATATTTAATTTCGCAATTTTCCATTTTTTTAAAAACTGATTTAATTAAGTAAAAAAAATTTTTCGTACAGTGAAACTTTTGTGACGCAACGCAGTATTGTGAAAGCTTCAAAATGAGCTATCAAACATGAAAATCGGGCCATACAGTAAAAAGTTACATCGGAAAAACAAAAAAGTGCCGAAATTAAATGCACTACCCTAATGCAGTTTAAATTCATTTTTAATTGCGCCAGGTTTTTGTATTTTATGGTTTGTGCAATTTTCAGATAAAGATATAAATTTATTTGTTGTGCCTAAAAGAAAACATTTCATGTCGTACAAATGTATGAAAAGAAACGCAGTTCGTGCCAAAGCACGTAAAGAAAAGCATGACGCATCATAAGATGCGTGAAAAACGTTAAAACAAGTACATAATGGTACAATTAACTCAAATAAGACTATTTTTTAATTAGTTATTGGTTTTCCCTAAAAGGAAATATTTCATGTCGTACAAATGTACAAAAAAAAACGCAGTTCGTGCGCATAAGCACGTAAAGAAAAGCATGACGCGTCAAAAAGTGCGTAAAAACGTACTTTTGTTAGAATGAATACATGATAAGATAATTTATTTAAATGGAATTAAATTTTAATTTAATTTTTTGAAAAATTTTATGGCCTGTTTTTTATTGAATATTCCAAACTTACTTAATAATGCCCTATTTTTATGAACAAACTTGAGAAAAGTTTCTTTAAGTTCATTCTCAATTCTCAATTCTTTATACACGGTTTTTATATGGAGAAAACAGCCCAAAACAGCCCAAAACGAAAGGTCGTTTCCCAGAGAACAGAACCGAAGAGACCTTTACAAAAATCTTTTAAAACGTCTTCAATGTTATTTCTAGAAAATTTAAAAAAAATCATTTCACAATCTGTGGGTTAAATAATTTAAAATTTTTTTTTAATGATCAGATAACAGAATTAATATTATACTAAGCATAGTCTATGCTTAGTTTAATTTTACTGTCACATCATTTCATTATTTTTTCTCTTTTTCTTTCTTTTTTTCTTTTTTTTTTTTCATCAACAACACAAATCTGCGACTTAATTGTCGCCAATATAAAATACAATTCTAACAAAATATCAACAAACATAGCTATCTGAAATGACTTTAAAGGATCATAAAGAGCGCTTATTTAAGTCAGTTTTAAAACTTTTCTTGAATGCATCCAAAGAATCGACAGTTACTTGAGATGGGAGACTTACGTTAAATTGATTGTAGATAAGTATAAACTTAGCAAGTCATAATCTGCTTCCCGCTTATGTTGAAATATGGCTCATCACACCAGAAAATTTTCAGCTAATGCAGAGAATTACCAACTCCGGGCCAGAGTTGCTGAGTTGGAGCCTGAACGAGACCAACTGCTGCATCGCGTGGAAAAGTTGGAAGCCGCTGGGATAAATGGGGATTCTATTGCCAAGATATGCTCGCAAGTAATTCAGGACCTCATCCCTTGGATGGAGGAACGAATGAAGAAAGCTGGGGCGGGTCCACTAAACGCGTGCTGACTACGTGCTATCTTAGCACGTTGTTTAAAACTCTTGCTAATGTTTTAATTTCTGGGTTTTTTCTTGAAAAATCTAACAGAACTTTTTGTTTACTTGGCACAAACTGATATTTTTAATTTTATACATATTTGTTGTATATACAAACTATTAAAGCAATAACCCCTAGTTACAGGTTAGCAAAAGTCCTAATTACGGTTTAAGGTTTTATTAAAATTTATTTCAAACAAATATGCTTTAATATTAATTTATTCTATCTAAAAAAAGAGTCCCATAAGTTTTCTCAAGAAAAAAACCCAGAAATTAAAACATTAACAAGAGTTTTAAACAACGTGCTAAGATAGCACCTAGTCAGCACGCGTTTAGTGGACCCGCCCCTGAGCTCCAGCGTGACACCATTCAACCATGGCAGTGGTTGCTGGTTTGAAAGAAGGAGCCACCAAACAAGAAGACCTGGAAACAGCGAAAGTATTGGTGGAAGAAGTAATTGACAACACGGGGGGAAGAAATAAACCACACTGTTGTTGATTGCTTCCGCTAAGGTAAATCAGACGCAGCAAGACCTTGGCTTCTGAAGATCCGTTTCCCTAGCAATGCCAGTCCAAACCGTTTTGTCCGTTCCAATGGCAAGATTTGTAAATTGGAACTTTTTAAAAACGTTTACCTCAGACCATCTCTGAGCAGTGAACAGCGAAAAGAACAAGTTCCATTGTTAGCCAGAGCCAAAGAACTTAGAAATGAAAACCATTTGTGTTTGTTGGATATAGTGACTCTGGCGATCCATATTTGTTTGACCAAGAGAAAAAATGCATAGTGGAAAAGAAGGGCTTAACTTAAACAAATTTTCTAAATAGGATAAAACGCAAACCAGTTGCAATTTACTAAGTACGAAATCAAGCATAACAAAAAATTTTAAATTAAATTAGTATCTGTGAACACAAGATCTGTTTTAAGTCAGCTTGATTAGTTTGAGCTCTTGATTTCTGGCCAGAAATTTTTAATAAAGTCCAATTTTCGGCAAATTATGGTAGCTCAGATCATGCTGTAATATGTTGTGAAATTAATTTAGATTTGTTTAATGAGAATAATTACACTAAAACTGACTTTTTGGTACCTGATTTTAAAAATGCTGACAACAAAAGTATTGCTATGCTTCTTGCTGCTCAAGACTGGGATCTAAACTTTGAATATCTTAACACAGTTCAAGAATATTGGGATTGCTTTATAAAAATACTCACTGATTGTATCCTTTTACATGTGCCATTAGTAAAAAATATAAACATCATAATAAAAAAAGTGCCGTTATCCAAAACATATTGTTAAACTTCAAAATAAAAAGAAGAGGTTGTGAAAGCTCAGAACTGAAAATATAAATTTCAAAAATGACTTCAAAAAAACCGCAAAACAAATATTCTGAAAGTGTTAAAAAGTTTAACGCACAATTAGATAAAGAAGTGCTTAGGTCAAATGACCTTGGGTACTTCTTTATGTATATAAACAAAAAGCTTAAAACAAAAGAAACTATCCAGCCAATTCAGTCTGAAGATGGTTCTTTTGTAGATGAAGATACTGAGAAAGCAAAAATTTTTGGAAAATATTTCAGTTCTGTGTTCACTAGAGATAATGGTAATCTTCCTCCATTTGAAACAAAAAAACGTTTATATTTTGGAAAACATAAACTTTAGTGTAAAAGATGTTTTAAAATTTCTAAAAAGATTACCAAATAAAATGTCTCGCTCTCCGGATGGCATACCAGCCTTGTTTTTGAAGCGTTTAGCAAAAGTTTTGGCTGAACCTCTTTCAAAAATTTGAAAAAAATCATTTGACACAAGCGAGGTACCACATGATTGGAAAATTGCCCTTACTACTCTCATTTACAAAAAATGTTCAAAGTGTCAAAAAGATAATTACCGTCCAATCTCACTTACTTGTTTTTTTTTTTGTTAGATCATGGAGCAAATAGTAAAGTGTGAGCTTTCTATCTTTTTCGTTAATATATTATCTCGCCTTCAGCATGGTTTTAAGATAAAAGCTCAACAGTTACACAACTTCTTGATTCTTACAATGATTGGACCTTAGCTGTTAAAAATAAAAAATTAGTGGACATAGTATACTTGGACTTTGCAAAAGCGTTTAAGGTAGAACTTCACAGTTTTTTTTGACGACAGATCTTTTTGAATTACATCTTACTATACGTAGTTTGACCTGCTGATTCAATTTTTGACATTCATTTTTCTGTAAAAAATGTTATCGTCCACAATCATAAAATAACATCAATAAAATACATGTCAAAAATACAAAACATTAATAAAGTCTATTACCAAAAATATTCTATTTTTTCATTTTCTATTTAGCGTATCTTAAATAATAAAACATTGTTTTTTTAATTAAAAAAATAAAAATTAAAAAAAAATTTTTTTGGCGTTAAAAATATGGTTGAGCGACTACTCGACCCCATGGATCCAAGGATCCGAGCACGACGTACTAACCACTCGATTACTAGGTCAGCTGAGATTCAATTCAATTCAATTAAAAGCAACTTTTAAAGGAATGGTTCAAAATGTAGTTTCTTGGCGTCAATTAAAAAAAATTAAACGAAAATTAAAAAAAATTGATTTGTTATTTTTAAACGAAAGTTTGGAAATAGTTAGATATAGGCTTTTACCATTTTTTTTATTTTAAACGATTAAAAAAGGACTTCAGGATTTTTTTACTATATATTTTTGTAAAAAAGTCTTTTTTGCAATTTAAAAAAAATCCTGAGATCATTTTGAACCCAAACCACCTCTGAAAGTTGCCCCCTATATTACCCTAATTTATTGTTATATTGCACCCAAAAATAACGAATCAATTTTTTTAAAAGGCCTTATTGTGGTTTTCAGAGGTAGAATCCATGGACATCTGTTGCGAACTGGACAAACTTTTCGGTGATGTTTTTAAAACCACTGGATAGAACAGAGTCTTAACTTTTTATAGCACCCCACTTTTATGGGCCGAAAATTCATATTTATGATGATATGCGACTTGTAGTCCAAGTGTTCAAAAGTCTGAAGTTCTACCTTAATACAGGATTGCATCAGAAGCTTTTGTATAAATTAAATAAATATGGAGTTTCTGGTAAACTTTTAAAATGATTAGAAGCGTTTTTAACTAATAGAGAAATAAAAGTAGTAATAAATGACTCTGTTTCAAATTCATACCCGGTAACAAGCTCGGTACCACAGGGTTCAGTTTTAGGACCTTTTCTTTTTTCAGTATATATGAATGATGTTGTAGACTGTGTCCATAACTCTGAAATCAGACTATTTGCTGATGATGCAAAAGTCTACACTAGTTTTGATGATAGAAGTAAAGTAACAATAGACTTAAATTACAAGATGATCTGAATAGAATTGCCAAATGGGCTAGTGATTGGCAGCTTGGTCTGTCTGTAAATAAATATGAAGTATTAAATATAAATAAACAGAAAAATATTACTGAAATGGATTATTACTTAAGCAATTAGAAGTTTCCCAAAACAAATGCTTTAAAAGATCTGAGACTATATGTAACAGATGACTTAAAGTCTCATTTTAAAAATACATTTTTAAAATTTAAGTTTTGTAAGTCAGCCAGTGAGTAGTAGTACACATATTTTTTCTACATACCATAATAATTTTTTGATGTTAAATATATATACAAAATACCTATTTCTTTTTTAAAATTTGTTGTTTTTTTATATAAATTTTTAAAAAATCATGGCAACCCAGCTAAACATTTTTAAATTTCTTTTGAAAAAGATGCATGAAAATTTTATTTAATTTTTCCCATCAAATTAAATGTCTTGACTGCTTGCTGAACAAAGACATCGTTATTTATATATAAATAGACATAATGTGTGTGTGTGTGTGTCTCTTTGTGTGTTCCCTATTTCCTCCCTAACCACCCATCGGATTAAGGTGAATTAGGTATTGTTGGAAAGCTTATACAGTTATACCCCAGGGAAAGTCGTAAGGGGATTGAAATTTTGAAACAACTTACATGGACATCTTTATACTGGACAACGTGTTTTCATCAAAGGGGCATTTTGGAACTTAAAAAATTTTTTGTCCAGGAAATGGCTTGAACTTATTGGTATAAGTAATTAGCCAATGTAAAACAAGAATATCATGTTTTTTGGAAAAATGAACATGGACATTATTATACTGGACGTTTTTTTTCACTGAAGAAGGGAATGACCTTGCTCCCCAACCACAAAACAGATTGGGCTAAATGAGATATTATTGCAAAGCTTACAGTCCGGGGAATGTCATAAAGCGGTTTAAAATTAGAAAAATTTTGCATGGACATATTTAGCCTGGACAACACATTTTCTTAAAAGGGGAAAACCTATGAACTTTGGAAATTGAAAATTTTTGTCTCTGAATTGACTTGAACTAATTGATAAAAGTAAGTAGCCTATGAGAAATCAGAATGTGTTTTTTTGGTAAGATTAACATAGACATCTTAGTACTGGACGTTTTTTCACCAAAAAGGTGAAAGACCTTCCTCCCCAACCAGAAAAACTATTGGGCTAAATGAGATATTATTGCAAAGCTTACAGGTCGGGAAATTTCATAAAGGTGTTGAAATTAAAAAAAATTCCATGCACATCCTTGGTTGGACAACGCATTTGCACTAAAACAGGGGCCCTATGGGCTTTGGAAGTTGAAAGTTTTTTGTTCTTGAATAAGATTAAAATTATTGATTAAAGAATTAGTCAATTAAAAGCCATAATATTATGTATTTTTTGGAAAGATTAACATGAACATCTTTATACTGGACAATGCATTTTCACCAAAAAGGGGATGGACCCTTCTCCCCAACTGCAGAAAAAAATCAAATTAAATGAGGTATCATTGCAAAGCTTGCAATTCGGGGAATATCATAAAAGGGTTAAATGTTTAAAAAACAACATGGACCTTTTTAATCTGGACAACACAATTTCACCAGAGGGGCCCTATAAATTTTAAGGGTTAAAATTATGTCTATTGCCAGTTGCTGCTATTTTCATTGCTATTTATTACCAATAGATATTAGTAAATGGAACACAGCATATTATTTTTTTTGCAAAAAATCAACATAAACATTATTATGTTGGACAACAATTTTTTTAAAAGTTGGTATGGACCTTCCTCCATAACTACAAAAAAGGCCTAAATGAGGATGGGGTAACTTAGATCCCGGAGTCCTTAGATCCTTGGCGGATGGCGTCAAAATTAAACAACCTAAGCCTAAGCCTAGAAGTTGGTCGGTGTCGGTAGACTGTGTCGGTGTACTTTCCAGTTTGCTTCAAAATGACGCCACTCAAAGACAAGGATCTAAGGACTCCAGGTTCTAAGTTCCCGTTACCCTAAATGAGATATCATTGGAAAACTTACAGCTCAGTAGCCGCACTCATAAAGCGCGATTAACCAAGGATTAATGAACGATTGTTAATTGGCTTTTGCATTGGCTCACAAAATATAATATAAATTGATAAAAGACTCAATTCCTTTAAATAATGATTATTAATGTACAATAAATTTATAACATAATCAAATATACAGAGGAATTAAATTTTTATTAATTTAAATTAATAATGTGAACCAATGCAAAATCAAAATAAAATTCGTCTTTTTTAATTTTATTTTTTTATTTCGAAATTAAAAATTAAGAATATCATGTATTTAACTTTTTTTTCAAATATTCTTAAAAGTTGACAATTATTTATATAAAAATACTTTAGTTAAAACAGTATCTATACTTTTTAAGTAATAAAACATGAAAAAAATTTCAAAAACCGCGTTTAAAGTCAGTTTTTATCAGCCTTTTAATCCGATTCTCCCCTTGTCCATGAAAAAAAGGCGTTCATACTTAATCCTTGGTTAATCCTTGGTTAATCGCGCTTTATGAGTGCGGCAACAGAGAGTGTCGTAAAGGCAAACTGTAAATTCCACCGACACCGACACCGCCTCAAAATTACGCAAATTATATATTGATGTGCATATATTGATTAATGATGTAGATTACGGTAGATTTTGGTCAATGTCGGTGTCGGTGGAATTTACAGTTTACCGTCGTAAAGGGGTTAAATATTAGGGTGTCCGGAAGTTTCGTCTTTTACATCTCGTCTTTCAACATCTCGTCTTTTACAACTCGTCTTCAGAAAACTCGTCTTTTAAACATCTCGTCTTCGGAAAACTCATTTTTTCGATGCGATTTTGTAAAGGTATTTTTTAAAAAGTGAGTTTGCGCCCTGCCGATAAAATTTTCCTTGATTTTTAGGTTTTGTTTAGGCTTAAAAAAATAAGGTTTCTATTTTCTAATTCAAAAAGCACATCATTAAATAAAAATTTACATGTATAAAGTTTTGCTTGATTTTTAGGTTTTGCTTAGGCTTAGGTTTTTAGTTTTTAGAAATAATTTAGTAAAAGTTTATTTGCGGTAAAATTTTGCTTAATTTTCGGCTTTTGGTTAAGCTTAGCAAAAAAAGGTTTTTAATTTTATGCTTTAGTCGCAAAATAGAAGAAACTTGTCTTCTGAAAAGTACGTTTACAAAATTGTATCCAAAAGACGAGTTTTCCAAAGACGAGATGTTTAAAAGACGAGTTTTCCGAAGACGAGTTGTAAAAGACGAGATGTTGAAAGACGAGATGTAAAAGACGAAATTTCCGGGAACTTAAATTAGCAAGCATTTAAAGAGGCTAACAGGAGAAAACTCCGCAGTTCTAACTCCGCAGTACTCCGCAGGAGTTTAAGCCTACGCCTTCCTAAGCCTAAGCAAAGCCTAAAAACAACCTAAACTTTCTTCGCGCAGCTATTTGTTAAAGTTTAGGTTGTTTTTAAGGCTTTGCTTAGGCTTAGGAACGCATAGCCTTAAGCTTAAAAAAGGGTTATTTACACCTGCGGAGTACTGCGGAGTTAAAACTGAGGAGTTTTCTCCTGTTAGCCTTAAAATACACCTACGCACCGACGCACCGACCGAGGGGTGTAAGCCTCTGTGGATCCTGGACAATAGACCTCAGTTTTCCTAAGCAACCTAAGCAAAACCTCAAAATCAAACAAACCATTAAATTTAGCTTGATTTTAAGGTTTTGCTTAGGTTGCTTAGGGAAATTAAGGTCTAAATTTTAGTAACAAGAGAGGCTTTCACCCCTTGGTCGGTGCGTCGGTGCGTAGGTGTCTTTTAGTGCTTGCCCATGGACACCTATACTCCTGGACAGTCGGCGTTAGTCTGGACGGGTCAGTCGCAATTCCCCAATAGTCCTATTTCCCCAGAAAATTTTCAGTCCTAATTCCCCATAACATATTCCCAATTCCCCAGAACGCGGTCTCGATTCCCCAGAACGCGGTCTCGATTTCCCAGAACGCGGTCTCGATTCCCCAGAAAGCGGTCTCGATTCCCCAGAAGCACATCTTATACAGTTGGCGTTGCATATTCAGAATCATTGGTTTTCTTTAACACTTTTTTTATTATTTTTGATATTACTTTTGTTTTATCGTTATACTAGGTGGTTTTTATTGCTTCTAAGTATTTTTTCAAGTTCTTCCTAAATTTTATTGCTAAATAATATTTTAAGAGTTTTGCAATACTAAAAAATAAAGCATAAGAAATAAAACAAGCATAATTATCATAAAAATTGTGCTTAATACAATTAATAAAACATTTAACAAGAAAAAAGTTTTCACTCTTTAATTCAAAGAGCACACTATTAAATACAAAGTTTTGCTTAATTATTAGGTTTTGCTTAGGCTTAGGCTCGCAGTTTTTTTAAACAAATCATTTAATATAAAAGTTTATCATGATAATATTTAGCTTGATTTTTAGGTTTTGCTTAGGCTTAGGAAAAAAGTTTTCAATCCATTGTTTAACTTAAGTCGCAAAATACAAGAAACTTGTCTTTTAAAAAGTACGTTTACGAAATCGCATTCAAAAGACGAGTTTTCCAAAGACGACATGTTTTAAAAAGACAAGCTTTCCGAAGACGACTTGTAGAAGATGAGATGTTGAAAAACGTAACGTAAAAAACGAAACTTCCTGGAACCTTTTGCTACTGCTAAATTTATCTGGGGAATCGAGACCTTTTCTAAGGATTTTATCACTGGGGAATTGCGACTGCTTACTGGGGAAATGGGAATGGCTTCTGGGGAAATAAGAACGGCTTCTGGGGAAATAGGAATGTCTGGGGAATCGAGACTCTTATGGGGAATCGAGACTCTTACGGGAATCGAGACTATTTTTCTGGGGAAATGCGACGTAGCCGTCTAGACCGCCAGCATTAGAACGCCACCGCGGTGATGTTAGCGCCTGTCGAGAGAGATAGCGCACGTCGAGTAACTAGATTATACATTGTGCACATATTTTAAACTTTTCAAATTTTTCGTTTCCTAACTGGTATTAATGAAAAAATTTAACTAATATAACATTTTTGCGACTTAAGTTTTTGATATTAAAGTTTTTATTATTTTTTTTATTTTGACATATTTAATAAAACCCATGTAAACAATAATTTTACCCATTAAGCTGGCGCCCGTCGGTAAATTCTTATTGATTTAAGTTGTAACGCTCTAATTCATGCTTAGAATTAATCTTTGTGACCATTTTTACAAGTTGATGTTATTTTGTTTTGTTTATATTCAATGGGTACATTTTATATGAAATTTTTAAATTAAATTTCTCTCGACGGGCGCTGGGGCTTGTCCATGCAATAGAGTGGTCCTTATTTCCAGCGCCCGTCGAGGATTTTTTTAATTTTACATTTTTTCTTAATAAAAAAACATCAAAAGTATAAATAAAATGCCTAAAACCATCGTAAAACTATTTATATTGGGGTTTTCTATAAAAAACTTTATATTTTAGTTATTTAAACGCGTAAAAATCACTGTGTACGTAAAAAAGCGAGGCAAACATGCTTTTTAAATATGCAAGGTTTATAGTAGTTCTTGACTGACGGGCGTTGTAGATTATTTCACACGAAACATAGAAGAAGAAAAAAAGTTATAAATGGACACCTTCATAAATGTACTAACAGCATTTTTCATTTATTTTAAATTCATATTTTTCACTATACATTCAGGCCGTCATATACTACATAGTAATGTATTTGTCGACATAATGATTTCGGTTTGGCATAAATAATATTTTTTTAAAATAACTTTAATTAAGATTTCTAAATTTTATTGTATTGGTTTTAAAAGTCATTATATATATCAAGATATATTTTTGTTATGTTGTTTTGTTACTGTATTATTTTGCTTTTAAAAGTAAATAGTTTATAAATTAAGACTTAATTTATAAACAGTAATACGTTTAATTTACCGTTACATGTCAAATATGTATTTAAATTTCGAAAAATTTATAACGAAAAAGATTGAAATAATTTTTAGCAATTTCTGATATATAATATTTTACTAGGTTTTTTAATTAAAATGAGCGCAGCTGTACGCGCAACACATGCAACCAAACAAATTGAAATTAAAGTTATACAAAATGTGCATTAATCTCAATTAAGTCGTGGTTGTGGTTAAAAATCTGATCTGCAGTAAATAATGCAGTCGATAATGAATATAATAATTACAACTTCACGAAAATGAAGTTTTCGTGTTTTTTTTGTTTACTAAATTAATATAACACTATTTCAGAAAATCATTACTATTCCCAGTATTGCGGCAGAAGTCTACACACAACGTTGTGTGACTAAGTACGTTTACGTGCATTACGTGATCTGTTAATTTTGTTAATTATAAGAAAAACACACATAAAATAGGATTTAATAAAAAACGTTAAAACACGAATTTTTAGGCATTACTTTTGAAAATTTCTTTTTTCTTTTGAAATAATATCAAAAAACCTATTTCCCAAAAAAATATTCATAACGTATATATATATATATATATATACATATATATATATATTTATATATATATATATATATTCATACTAGCCTTGAAAAATGCTCTAAGAATAGAGCAGGAAAAAGGGGCGATTTTTCCCCGGGCGTATGTTTAGACAGAAAAGATGTAGACTAGTCTGAGATGGACATTATGTGGACTATAGGAAATTTGCGTTTGGTTTGGCCAGCTGCTCACTAAATAAAAATTTCTACGATATGATAATGATTTGTTTATACATTGATCTAATCACACAGCACTGTTGCATTTTTTTTAGTTTGATGAAATGTCAATTGAAAAAATCATACTCACAGCAATCTTTGACAAGCGCGAAATCGCCATTTTTTCAATTAGAAGGTTATATTTGTATGTTAAGAAACAACTATAAATTTGAAAAATTGGCGATTTCGCGCTTGTCAAAGATTGCTGTGAGTATGATTTTTTCAATTGACATTTCATCAAACTAAAAAAAATGCAACAGTGCTGTGTGATTAGATCAATGTATAAACAAATCATTATCATATCGTAGAAATTTTTATTTAGTGAGCAGCTGGCCAAACCAAACGCAAATTTCCTATAGTCCACATAATGTCCATCTCAGACTAGTCTACATCTTTTCTGTCTAAACATACGCCCGGGGAAAAATCGCCCCTTTTTCCTGCTCTATTCTTAGAGCATTTTTCAAGGCTAGTCTACCACTTTTTTTGAATTAAATTAAAAAAATAGCCTAATAAACTATAGTTTTAGCTGCGCAATAAAATATGTTTATAATCATTCCGTTGCCGAGATAAAATAAAAAATAATAATAAGAAGAAGATGAATTTAAATTACAAAATTAACCCACGTTGTTTAATTATAGTTAGTGCGGTGCAGATGCGCTCCAGACAAAGTTTACCTACGTTCTCTAAATATAGTTGGCGCGATGCCGTGCGCCAATGATTGCAATTATAATTTTTAAAATAAAAATAATAATAATAATAATAATAAGATGATGAACATGAATAACAAAATTTACTCACGTTGTCTAAGTATAGTTGGCGCGGTGCCGTGGGTTAAATTGCAGTTGGCACCCCGCACCACCGATGATTACCGGCGCGTGGCGCTCCCGCGCCACCGACGCTTATTATTATTTTTTTAATAAAATAAAACTTTGAATTAATTTTGTCATCAGTAATGCAAGAATTAAAAAAAGTACTCTGTTGTTTTTGCCGTTTTCCGCGCGGTTGAGGCAGATGGGGCGGCGGGGGCCGGGGCCCCTTCCTCCCCCCAATAACGCCCGGCTTCTTTTTTTGGGGTGTTTTTAGGGGGGGTTTTTGTTGTTCTCTTTGTTACCCTCTTTGTTGTCAAAAGGGGGCTGCTGTTGGGTTGGGAATTTTTTTTTTGTCTATTTTTCAATTTTTTTTTTTAATCAATAAATCGATAACAAGGACCTAAAATAAAAAAGTGCTTCCTAAGAAAGTTGTGTAATTCCTTCTTCTTTCTAATGAGCCCATGTTTATTTTTGATCAATCAGTAACGAATGAGGAATATCGTTTTTAAGAATGGAGCGTTGGAATAATAATAATAAGAAGAAGAAGAAGAAGAAGAAGAAGAAGAAGGTTCTGAATTTCAAAATTTACCCACGTTCTTCTCAATTATGGTTGGCGCGGCACCGCGAGGCTAAATCGCCGCGTGGCGCTCCCGTGCCACCCATGATATATATATATATATATATATATATATATATATATATATATATATATTGCAAATTCAGCCATAAGTTGAATCTAAAATATGAAAACATTTTGCCAAAAAATCATTAGCGTGGAAACAAGAATAAAATAAACAAAAATATAACAATTCGATATCATTATGCATAAAAATAAAAACAGATGGACGGCATAAATAATGTCGTAACGTTTGATAACGAAGGTAAGATAAATATTAATTTCCAAGACTGTTATACTATCATATATATGGACTGTTCAAATTGATTTTTCGAATTCTAACCACCCAGACCGGCTTTATAGATGCTGCAGAAACGTGCCTTTCAGAGTCGCACTCTATTCGACGCTGTTCCTTATATATGGGCTCAAGCGAGAATGGGTTTAAGAAGGTTAAGGACCTTTCATGTTTTTACTTTTGTATCTTTCCTGGTCTGAAATTCAGAACGCTAATAAGAAATACATTTATGGTTTTATACCAGGGGGTTTTTGAGTTCTGTGTTTGGATTTACCTTTTTTTTCTTTTTTTTAAAAATAGAAAATGGTGTGGAATAGGAGGAATTTGCCAATTCGACGTCTTTTTATTTTTATCTTACACGCGTATCTTTTTTTATACGTTTTTTTTTTAAAAAACACAAGAAAATATGCGTTTATTAATTTACAGCTGTAAATTAATTACACGCAATTTTTATGAAATAGGTCCCAGGGGAATGTAAAATACCTTCTAAAAGATTTTTTTAAAATATGATTTCTGTAATGTGTCATAAATATTGTTCAAAATTTAGAATAACAAATCAATATGATTTTTTAAAATTATTTTTATCCTTTTGCCTGCTGTGTTTTTTTTTTTCAGAGTGTCTTTTTTAGCACGCGAATTGCAGTTTTCTGCATAAATTAGAATATCAAAAACATTGTTTTTCTTGTAATTGTAATAAAATTTTTACATATCCAGAAAGATTATTTAAGTAATTAGATTTGAGTTTTTGGTTAAAGAAACTTGCTAAATATGACAAATTAAAATATAAAATATTTTTTTAAGGGTTTGGGCTCCCTCCAAACTTGGTACTTTTAATTTTTTTTGGTTAATTAATTCTTAAGGTTTGCTGATGGTTCTATTAAAAATAAGATTTAAATGCAGGCAATGGGTGTATGTGTGCTTTAAAATCTTGTTATGTAATTTTTACAATACACTATCAAAATGCAAAAAAAACCCTTTTTAAAGGAGTTCTATAAGTCCGTGCAAATTAATAAAATTATTAAAATTTTTGTTTTAATTTAATTTAAAGCATCGTTTTTTTATGTACGAGACGGAATTGATGAACATATTAAAGGAACACTGGCGCTGGAACTGAAAAAGCTTGCGTTTGGGGTCTCCGCGACCTTTTCCGGCAGTAAAGAAAAATTGTTATTGATATTGCAACAATTATCAGAATTGAGGTTCCGCTAAGTTCCATGGAAAAATACCGTTCATATCCACTGTAGCTATTGGTCTGAAAAAAATAATATAGCTTCATAAAATAAAAATAAAAAATAAAATAAAAAATAAAGTAAAATAATAATAATATCTTCATTTCAAATATAAGCAAATTCATTACTATTTTATGTTCTGGCAGTGGCAATATTTTTTCGGCCTTAAATCTTTTTTCCATATTAGCTGTTACAACAGCAACTCTTTTCAGCTCTGATTCCAGTGTTCTTGTTCTAGTTTGCCATCAACGGAAAAATTCCATTTTGGCTCGTCAAACTGGTTGCTGCTTATGACCGGAACTCCGCGGACAATCTAAATCATGACGTAATAATTCTATTGACGAATCATAGTGAACCGCTCATCATGTAGGGTTAGGTATATTCCGCATCCAGCACGATATTTACTGTAATTAAACAGAGATGTGCGGTTTTGTAGTAATTACCGCGCTGGATGCGGTATACTCACATGTTAAAGGAAAAGATTAACGATGTGTTTTAACTATAAAAAATTTTAACTATGATGTGTTTTGTAATTTTTACAAATGCCCCAAATTATAATCGTATCAATCTGAGATTTTCCCCATTTTTATATTTCGCTACGTAAGTTCGCTTCAAGTTATAGATATGATAGTATGAAATTTTTTCCATGTTCTGATATTTTATTGCGTAAGTTTACGGGCCGAAAAGAATTAGTTTTGCACGCGCTCGCGGGCTAAAATATTTACGGAATCGGAAACGAGACCACGTATATATTCTAACAAGCTGAATTGATAAAATATCGGCTTGTTTAAAACTCAGCATTGATGGTTATCCCGTCCAGAAA
>JASAMX010003407.1:0-30577 GCA_030248175.1 Microlaimidae sp. YZB2_3 | reverse complement strand
ATAGGGAAACTAACTTAAATTCGGCCAGCCTTAATTTTGGCCACCGGCTTTTATTTATGACATTTGCAAAAAATCAAATGAACTGCATATGGCTAGATAAATCATGTTGTATCTAACCATACGCAGCTTATTAAATAACATTGCGCATAACAAAAAAAACAGCTGGTGGCCAAAATTAATAAGAAAATAAATAAGAAAAAATAATAAAGGGAAACAGAAAAACCCGAAACTTAAAGACATGAAAAAATTTTAAATCAAAAATAGTAAAAAGAGCCTACCTAAAGATAAATAAACTTATGAAGTGCTAAAATTAACCGAAAATTAAAATTTAATTAAAAAATACGTTTGGCTCCTATTAATCTCCTAGACGTATTAAAAAAAACAAACTTCTTGAAGGAGGCAAACAGGTGAACGCTGGCCAAATTTAAGTAAACTACTATAAGTATTAGTATTAATTTTATTAGTATTACTATTAGTATTAATTTATAATTTTTTATAAAATTTGATATTTAGGTGGTTGACGAAATGTTCCCCGATGCAAAAGCTCACGAAAACGGGACGCAAATGGGCGATCCACCCTTTCGTTTAAAACTCGGAAAAGACTGTTACTACGAGTACCAGAAGATTTCCGGTAAAAATTAGTTTCGGAGCTCGAGCTCTATCATTTTTCTACAATCCATGAAAAATTAAAAAGTAAAGTAGATCAAACCAACAGGGTAATGTAATAATAAAAGTTTTACCCAGATTTTTACTCGAATGACTTTGATTTTTATCACATATACTTCTATTCTTAAAAGGAAAAGCTATTTAAAAAATAATAAGTTGGGAAATAAATTTCCAGGGGACATAGATCACTAATAGAACGGACAATTCAGGTATATTTGTATCAAGGTATACATAGCTAACATTAAACTCTATACACTAATAAAATTTTTAGATATAAAGCAACCGCATTGTCAGCGAAATATGCTCATCTAAAATTTTGTCTAGTCATTTTTAACAAGCCTTAATTTATCAAGATTGATTTTAACAAGAATATAAAACCCAAGAGAATGTCTGACTGTACACTAAAATTTTGACCAACATTTTGCTAGAAAATTCACACTTTCAAACTTGTGTGCGGATTTTCTACCAAAAATTCGCTATTTTCTGCTAGTTTTGTTGCGCTGTAATTTTTAACACAGTGTTAGTTTTTTGCAGTGAGGACTGCCACATGTTTTGCACTCAATACTGCTTTATTCGCACTGCGGTTATTTCTGCACTGCGAGTCGGGCTGCACAACAAAAAAAATAAAACCAAAGCGGAGCGAAAATTTTGTGTTTAAATGAATAAAATTCGTTTTTTTACCTTAAGATGTTAAAACTTTTTAGTTTTAATAAAATAAAGTAACTTTCCAACGTTTTAAAATTAAATAAAACAAGTTTCGAAGTGTTTTACTCCATTGAAAATGACTACCAGCGTCTGTATTTTTTTTGTTGCGCGGCCAGGCTCGCAGTGCGAAAATAATCGCAGTGCGAATAAAGCAGCATAGAGTGTGAAAGAAGTCGCAGTCCCCACTGCGAGAAAACTAACACTGTGTTAAAAATCGCAGCGCGGAAAAACTAGCAGAAAATGGCGGATTTTTGCGAGAAAAGTCGCACACGAATTCAAAAGTGCGATTTTTCTCACAAAATTTTGGTCAAAAATTTAGTGTACAGTCGGACATTCTCTTGTGTTATATATATTCTTGATTTTAATAATGGGCCCCTTCTAGTTGATAAAGGCAAAATATAGGCAATATTTTTATGTGATTTTGTTAACTGGTATTGGCATTTCTAAATATTTTAATTGCTGTCAGCAATTTTAGAAATCAATTTGTCGTGAAATAAATTATGTTTAAATTTGTGTCAACGATACATGTATTTGTCAAGCAATAATTCATGGCATTTCTACACTTTATACTTCAAACAAGTGTATAATTTGTTTTTGTTTATAGTAAATTAGGACTTTTTTAGTTACTTTGGAATCAGAAATAGGCCACAAATTTAAAGGATTTGCAATTCAACCTCGAAGAAAAACAACGAAAACCGAAAAACCGAAAAGAGACGGTAAGTTCATACATAATATATTTCGAACAAATTTGGTGAATTTAAATCTTTGCGATATTTTAGGCTCGAAACTTTAAACTCGAAAGAGAATTCACCTTTTGTCAGTGCAGCTCATTGTCCAACTCTTTCTGCCACGTATGTATGGTCGTTTTTTTACCTTGAGAAGCGAAACGCGATATCGCGATAACAATCGGAAAGGGTGAAGGATTGGAATACTTTATTTTTTAGAAAATCGGGATTTTTAAAAAGCCTTATTATCTCTCGTGTTTTAAAGACCATACTAATTGGTTGTTGCACATTTTTTGATGAAATACAGTTTCTGTGTTTATATATTTTTTTGCTAAGCAAACAATTATGTTCTATGGCGCAGTTGTTATCATTAGAACGGGGTCGTAAAAATTTAGAGTTCACCTCCCACTAAAAGCGGTTTTTTTATAATTTTTTTGTAATTTTTATAGATCCACAAACAAAAAAAACATAATTTATACGCAGAATTTCTGTCCTTCTTTTCATCACTTAATCAAATTCTTGTCCAAAATTTTGTGAGAAAAATCGCACTTTTGAATTCGTGTGCGACTTTTCTCGCAAAAATCCGCCATTTTCTGCTAATTTTTCCGCGCCTACATTTTTAACACAGCGTCAGTTTTCTGATGGACTGCGACTTCTTTCACACTCTATGCTGCTTTATTCACTTGTGATTATTTTCACTGCCAGCCTGGCCGCACAAAAAAATACAGACGCTGGTAGTCATTTTCAATGGAATAAACACTTCGAAACTTGTTTTATTTAATTTTTAAAATCACTTGGAAAGTTACTTTATTTTATTTAAACCAAAACAGTTTTAACATCTTAGGTAAAAAAACGAATTTTATTCATTTAAACACAAAATTTTCGCTCCGCTTTGGTTTTATTTTTTTTGTTGTGCAGCCCGACTCGCAGTGCAGAAATAATCGCCGTGCGAATAAAGCAGCATAGAGTGCGAAAGAAGTCGCGATCCCCACCTAGAAAAACTACACTTAAATTAAAATTATATGCTAAAAATTAAATAGTGAATTTTGCGTATAAAGTCGCACACAATTTTGAAAGTGCTACTTTTCTCGCAAAATTTTGGTCAAAAATTTAGTGTACAGTCGGACATTCTCTTGTGTTATATATTCTTGTTAAAATCAATCTTGATAAATTAAGGCTTGTTAAAAATGACTAGACAAAATTTTAGATGAGCATATTTCGCTGACAATGCGGTTGCTTTATATCTAAAAATTTTATTAGTGTATAGAGTTTAATGTTAGCTATGTATACCTTGATACAAATATACCTGAATTGTCCGTTCTATTAGTGATCTATGTCCCCTGGAAATTTATTTCACAACTTATTATTTTTTAAATAGATTTTACTTTTAATAATATAAGTATATTTTATAAAAATCAAAGTCATTCGATTAAAAATCTGGGTAAAAATTTTATTATTACATTACCCTGTTGGTTTGATCTACTTTAATTTTTAATTTTTCATGGATTGTAGAAAAATGATGGAGCTCGAGCTCCGGAGCTAATTTTTACCGGAAATCTTCTGGTACTCGTAAGCAAATGTCTTTTCCGAGTTTTAAACGAAAGGTGGATCGCCCATTTGCGTCCCCGTTTTCGTGAGCTTTTGCATCGGGGAAACATTTCGTCAACCACCTAAATATCAAATTTTATAAAAAATTATAAATTAATACTAATAGTAATACTAATAAAATTAATACTAATACTTATAGTAGTTTACTTAAATTTGGCCAGCGTTCACCTGTTTGCCTCCTTCAAGAAGTTTGTTTTTTTTAATACGTCTAGGAGATTAATAGGAGCCAAACGTATTTTTTAATTAAATTTTAATTTTCGGTTAATTTTAGCACTTCATAAGTTTATTTATCTTTAGGTAGGCTCTTTTTACTATTTTTGATTTAAAATTTTTTTCTATCTTTAAGTTTCGGGTTTTTTCTGGTTTCCTTTATTATTTTTTCTTATTTATTTTCTTATTAATTTTGGCCACCGGCTTTTATTTATGATCAATACTTATTATTGACAAAAAAATCTTTGTTTAAAGTTTTTGTGAAGATAAAGATTATAATCAATTTTGGTTTAATGTTTTGGATCGGTCTTTATCAGTCAGGGTTTGTATTGATTCAAGGTTTAAAACTCATGTTTTATACTTAAACATGTACATATTAAATGTCGAATTGTATTTTTTTACACAATTTTTTAAAAAAAGAAACTAAGAAAAGTTCGCCAAAAAAAAAACACTTAAGCATGGGACATATTTCGCCGAACTTTTTAAAAAAAAATCACAAGTTCCATTTTGGGTGATTTAAAATTTTTTTTTTAATTTCAAAAAACGTGTATACTTTTATACTTTTTTTGTAATTTTTAGTTTTTAGTACTTTTTACTTTTTATACTTTTTAGTACTTTTTATTGGTCAAGATGCAAAAAGTACAGAAAAACTAAAAAAAATCCTTTAAATAACCCACCATCGAACTAAATTGTTGATTTTGTCGTTTGAACACTTTAAACTAAGTATGAACCTTGCTTTATATAATCAAAAGATAACACGCAAAAATAAAAGTTATAATATTGGTAAAAAAACGCTAAACGTGCATATTTATACATGTTTTAGTTAATATAAAATTATAAAATCAATTGCTAAAATCAAAAGCTAACGAGCATAAAGCTATATTTATATGAGCACTTGCAAAGACAAAAACAACAAAACCATTATTGATAAGTTGCTAAATTTTGACTATTCAAAATAAATCTCACCTTTTTGTCAGCTAGTGTTGTTAACAATTAAAAAAATTAGCTTCGCTTAAAGAACCACTCCACCTGCTTTAGACAATAAAAATTTGTTACAACTTTTACGTTTTTTAAAGTTCTGATTTGTAAAACTTTTTTCGCAAAACTATTATTCTATTTTAATTTGTTTTTATTTATTTATATTTGTTTAAGTAAATTACTAGCAATTATGCATACTAAATGGATGTTATTTATCAAACACTATAACGTTAGATTCTCTTCTTTCCTTCCCTTTTTGCTTTTTTATCAAAAGCAAAAAAAGTAAGAAACAAAAAAGGGACCTTTTTTATATAAAGACAAGCAGTTATTTTAAAGCTGATAATAATATGCAAAACATTTTATGTTTTTATTGTCTTTTTAAACAAAAACATGATTATAACTTTTTATTAAAAACCTACTACCAAAAATATATAATAAATAAAAAATGAGACTCTTATAACTAACTGCTTGAAAAAAGGTCCTATTTATATGGGTGTTTTGTTGATGTTTTAATTTAAGTTAAAATTAATCTGAGATTAGCGATTATCGACACACAGTTAACATACTAACATTATTGATTGAATAATCTAGGTTAACGAAGTAGTAGACTTAATCTTATATTCAATCGTCATTAATTCGAGATTAGCAGGATAAACCAACAAATTTTTTATCCAACCCCGGAGGTGGTTTAAAAAATTTGCATAAATGAACGATTTAATATCAAGTTTGTGATGATTTAATCTCTGGTTAAACCTAATCTCAGATTAAATTCGTTAACCTACATAGATTACCTAATCAATACTGCTAGTATGTTAACTATGTGTCGACAATCGCTAATCTCAAATATAACTTAACTTAGTTTAATTAAACCTTCAGCATACCACCCCAGGGGCGGACGCCGAAGGTTTAATCCGACTAAAAAATTAATCTAATATTAACTGATTGTTGACACACAGTAAACATACTAACAGTATTGATTAAATAATCTAGGTTAACGAAATTAAAAGACTTAATCTTAGATTAAATCGTTATTAATTCAAGATTCGCAGGAAAAACCTGCAAATTTTTTATCCACCTCTGGGAGGTGGTTTAAAAATTTACATAAATTAACAACTTAATCTGGAGTTAGTGAGGATTTAATCTGAGATTAAACCTAATCTCATGATTAATTCGTTAAACGAGATTATCTAATCAATGTTTACTGTGTGTCGACAATCCCTGATTTCAGATTAACTTTAAGTCGAATTAAACCTTCAGCATACCACCCCAGGTCCCATTTGAATTTGAGCTTTTTTTCGAGCATTTTGTTCAAAGTGTCTAATTTTTCTTTATTATATATTTTTGCTACTACTTGCTCAAAAGTGCGGTACAGAATTATATTTTTATTTTTAATTTCCACGATAATTTTGTGAAAATTTTATTCCTGTTTTAATAAAATACAAAAATTTCTGACAAAATATTTTCTGGGGTTTGGAAAGATATGACCTCTAAAAAATTGCGTTTTTTGATAATTTTGTACTTAAAAGATTGCTGAATAAGTATTACATAATTAATTTACTAAAATGTCCTCAAAAAAGTAGCAAATTTTCAATGTTTTTAGTACCTTTATCGTTAATAGTAGTGCAGTATTTATTGGGCTATTAGTTTTGCTTGGCAAGCACCAGCGATTTTAGGCTAAAACAGAACTGTTTGAGCAACGGACTTATTATATATCCGGTTTTTTTTTATCAAATGAACATAAAAATACTAAATTTTTAGTTTTTTTATATATCTTTTTCAATATTAAAGAAAAATGTTTGTTTTGATTTTCTTACATTTCCGTACCAATATTTTAATTTTAGCGCTCTGAAAAAGAAAACCTTTTTTATTTGACCCTCTACGGTTTTTGTCAAAAACTCAAGATGTTTTGAATTAATACGTAATCAAATATATGTAAATAACTTCATGCCTGTTTTTTGAATTTTTTTACATAAATTTTTCACTTTTTTCAATTGTTACTGTTTATAATTTTTCTTTAAAAAAAGGGAAAAGTGGAGCTGCTCGTAAAATTTCTGTGAACGCGTTTTTTTTTCATTGAATCGCCCATTTTCACCGCCTCAGGGTGCGTTCCACACCACCAATGTTCTTTTAATAAAAGTCCAAAGGACGTTTTTACATACGTTTTTACGCTGTATTTGTCCTTCGCAACTTTGTCCAAAGGACGTTTTGTCATAAGTATGAACGCACCCTTAGGCATTTTTTTAAAGACTGACGACCATTAATGGCTAATATCATAATACCTTTTCAATTTCAAAAAAATTTAACACGTATAAATTTTGATTATTATTATCAAATAAATGACCCCAGTAAATCGAATTTGTTAGATAGATTATTTTACGGAAATTTGCAAGGTAGCTAAAAGCTTATGTTTTAAGTTTGGTATGTACAATGGAATTTTTAATATCTCAAATTTTACTAGTTTGTTTGTTTGTTGTTTTATACATAATTTTATAAGTACATACAAAAATAGGACTTGTTTTTAAATATTTCAAAATTTTAATGTTGTTCAAACAAAAAGAAATAAAAACTTTGCTGAAAAAATTTACAGTTTAAAACCAAATATATAAAAGCTCTGTATTAAAATCTGTTTGCAATCTTAATAAATACGTAAAAATTCTTTTATTGTTGTTTCAGGCTAAAGTAAACACAATTTATTCCGGACGTTGTGCTGTAGAAACGTCGTGTCAAACCACAGGTCTGTCCTGTCATAGTTTTTCAGGGATTGTTATGTAGTGGGATCCTCGTGGATTTAGGGTCGATGGAGCTGAAGGAATTTAGAGCTAGAATTTGGAGCCAAAAATAGGGAACTTGGAGCCGTAGGTGGGGAGCCTTGGGAATGGAGCCAAAAGTAAAAATCGCTAAAACGTTTAATACTCAAGCGAAACCTAATTCTAAGCCCAAACCAATTTTTTTCTTAAATACTCCAAGTTCCCTTTGTTTGTGGCTCCAAGTTCGCAAAAACAACCAATGGCTCCAAGTTCCCTGCTTGTGGCTCTAAAGACCCCTACCTCGTCGTGTCGCGGAACTCTTGTGTCGCACAATTTAGCAAATTTGAGCTTAAAACCCTTTGATCATTTTTTATTAAACAATAATTTTTTACAATCTAGATGCCGTTAAACATGTTAGAATTTTAAGGACCTTTAAATGGTGGGTAATATTCGTGATTTGCGGCTATTTGTTTTGCTACGTGGAAATCAAAGTGGAAGGAGGTAAATATTGAAGATCTCCACGTTCATTGGAAATCAGTTTTTTTTTTCTCTCAGCGCTCATTATTCCAACTAAAAATTATTCTATTGCGTTATAATTTTGTGGATGTTTGGTGTTAAGTTTAACTTAGGCTTTGGCTTAGGCTTAAAACTAAGTTTAGCGAACTCAAAATTTCGGCACCAAACTCCAGCTCTAAGTGCCTTCTGCTTGAACGAACTTAAATAGCCCTACTCAGTTTTTATTTGCAAAAATGGGGAAAAAAGCAACACCAACTAAGTATTTTTGCTTTAGTTTTGAAAATAACGACGAAAAGTTCCCAAAGTGAAGAACCATTTGGATAAAAAAAGAGAAAAAAATTAAACTTGAACACATCTATAAAATTTTGTGAAATTAATGCTTTTACAGGCGCCGCTATTATCTCGTTAGAATTAATTTAAACGTACAGCCGCCTTGAAAAAGGAATTTCATTCAGCAGACGCAGTTTAACCAAAATATTTAACATAATAATAAAGAAAACTTATGTTACTTTATATATTGTTCAGACACATTGACTGCCCTAACTCGGGCCCTAACTAATAAGAGTACACCCAAGTTAGGGCATTTGGATGTAGTTATGTTAAATTAAAACAAAAAAAGATTGACGATTTTTTTATAAAGAAAAAAACTACCCTCTGTGGTACTTTTAGCGGGTATTGACCAGGGGCGTAGCCAGGGATGGCTGTGTGATGCGGGATTCAGATCAAGAAGGAGCGGCGGAACTAAATATCCTTAATATAATATGGTATACGAGGGTTTGGGGGCGGCGGAGCCCCCCCCCCCCAACTATGGGCGATCTGGGGGGGCGTCAACTCCCAGAAAATTTTTTTAAGAATAGGGCCAAATATGTACCGCTATAGGAAACCATATTGAAATTTTAAATTTAGTGATTGAGCACTTAACAGTCTCTCTGAATCAATATTTTTTATTTTAACAGCAGGTACCTCAAACTTTTTTTGCGTGGTGTGAGGTTTTATCATCTTAATGTTCCAAGATTTTGTTTATAATATTTTTTTGTTTTGGTTGCAAATGAAGCGCCTAAATACCATCATTAACCATCAGAAGAATTGTTGTAACTTATATTTGTAAAACTCTTGCAGAATATTATTAACTTGTTTAACACAACGACTAAGAAATGAAACTTCACAATGTTTCAAACTGGACATATTAAAAAAACGATGAATAAGAAATAACCCATAATTCATGTAAAGAAAATGATACTAAAAATTATGAACAATATTAATCAAATATTTTACTAACAAGGGTCAGCTTATTTCAGTGGATTTTAAAGTGCTTTAGCCGTGTCCTGCATTATGCGAAAGTTAAATAAAAAATAAAATAAATTAAACTTCACATAGCATTGATAGCTTAAAAGATTTTTTGCTTACAAAAAGAGTTGGAAGCTAAATGCTCCTCTTAACCCGTTCTCGTGAAAGCCTTTGACTCCGCTACAACCGTGAAACCTTCGTACAACAAAGGTAAAACCTTCGTCTCACGGTGGTCGTATTTTCCTATGACAAATGTCGTCCGTAAACCATACCGCGGTAAGCTCTTCGCATGACCTAGGTTTTACTTCCGTCATGCATAATTTTTTGTGCGCGAATAGTGCCCAGTGAGCGAGCAAATTGAAATGGTTAAAGCTGTACGGTAGCAATATGCAAAATTTTTAAAACATGAAATATCCTATCCTACCTAATACACTGTATCCCTGACAAAAATTCGCATATTGCTACCGTACCGCTTTAACCATTTCAATTTGTTCTCTCACTGGACACCACTCGCGCAAAAAATTAGGTATGACGGAAGTATGACATAGGTCGCACGAACGTTTCACGGTTGTAACCGAGGAAAGGCAATTACGGGAACGGGTTAAGTTTGAGGCACTCTTAAAACTAAAATATATTCATTATAAAAATTTTGTTAGAATAGATTTTTAATAAAAAATATAAATTCCTGTAATACTACAGTTATAATTGAGTCAAAATCAAAAGAAACTGCGCTCAAGTTTTTTGATTCAAATGTTTACAGTGACACGCATCGAAGACTATCAGTAAAGAGTGAAGTATGTACTCTAATTTGTCTTGATTACAAAACAACTTCTTGTTTCAATGAGCAACCTTAATGGTTATTTTTTTATATAGTGGTTGTGGTATATTAATAAAAACTTTTTATTAATATACCACATTATAGCTCTTATAAGGGCCGCGCCCTTATAAGAGCTATTACACGCCTTAATTAGGACAACCCTTTAGAAACAAGGTCCTAATTCGCACATCCGAGTGCCCAAATTAAGGCGCGCTTTTATTAGACCGCGCCCTAGTGTCGATTGAGTGGACTTAGGTCCCCGTTATTTACATAGACCGCCGGGTCGTGGAGAAGCAGGGTGCCTTAGGTCCCCAAAGAACGCGATTTCAGTTTTATTTACGTTATAAGCATTTAAAAAAAGTAAAAACATTCTGCAGTGTGTGAATTTATTTTTATACAAAATGTATTATATAAAGCATTCCTAAAACAATAGGCATTAAAAAAAGTCCGACAGTCAAAATAAATGTCATAATAAGTAAAAATATATATCTGTAAGTATGTTTACAAAAATTAAAAATAAAAACAAAAAAATTGATTGGTGAAAAAATAACCATCGATTGGTGATATTTAATTTTGATGCGGCGCAACGCGCTGCGGCGTGAAGCGCCTCCGCGTGAAAACAAAATCAGTGCAATGTGTCTATTGCTTATGTCCCTGCTTAGACGAAATAAATACAATACAAAAAAAAAACAGGAATAACTTTTAACTAAATAGATTTATCAACATGAAATTTCGTATATATGTATGTAATCAATGATGGGCTATCGATTGACGATATTAATTTTTTTGTGGCTTGAAGCGCCGCCACGTAGTGCGCCGCTGAGTGAATAAAATCAGCCATAATTTTAGATTAAAAAGATTAATAAACATGAAGTTTGGTAGATATATATATAATTAACGATGACCTATCGATTAATGCTATTAATTTTGTTGTGGCGCAAAGCACCACCATGTATCTAATGCGCCGAAGCGTGAAAAAATTACGGTCGGTCCTACGGTCCTAACCTTCGGTCGGTCCAATCGGTTCAACATAACTCAATTATTAATTTTTAGTTTGTCAGAGGGTTTTTTTTTGTAAACAAAACAGCGTGTCAGATTTTGATCAGTAAAAAATTGATTTTTCTATTTTTTAAAGACCCACACTATGTACGTTTTACCTACATAAGTTTTCCATCCACAATTTTTTCTTAAATATACTTTTTCAATTTTTAACGAAATTTTAATTTTTGTTTTTAATTATTTACATTTATAAATATAAAATAGATACTTAGACATTTTATACATCATCAAAGTTTTGAAGTTGAAAATGGGTTATTGGTTCGAATGAGATCGAGAATTACTTTTTGTGGGCTTACATGCAAATTTTTATTTACTTTAATTTCACTGTTCAGAAGCTGACACGCTGTTTTGTTTACAAAAAAAAACCCTCTGACAAGTTAAAAATTAGGAATAGTTGAGCTATGTTGAACCGATTGGACCGACCGAACGTTAGGACCTAGGACTGACTGAATTTTTTCACGCTTCGGCGCATTACAGACATGTGCGCTTTGCGCTACAAAATCAATAGCATGAATCATAGCCATTGTTAATTACATATATATCTACCAAACTTCATGTTTATTAATCTTTTTAATCTAAAATTATGGCTGTTTTTATTCACTCAGCGGCGCACTACGTGGCGGCGCTTCAAGCCACAAAAAAATTAATATCGTCAATCGATAGCCCATCATTGATTACATACATATATACGAAATTTCATGTTGATAAATCTATTTAGTTAAAAGTTATTCCTGTTGTTTTTTTTTGTATTGTATTCATTTCGTCTAGCAGGGACATAAGCAATAGACACATTGCACTGATTTTGTTTTCACGCGGAGGCGCTTCACGCCGCAGCGCGTTGCGCCGCATCAAAATTAAATATCACCAATCGATGGTTATTTTTTCACCAATCAATTTTTTTGTTTTTATTTTTAATTTTTGTAAACATACTTACAGATATATATTTTTACTTATTATGACATTTATTTTGACTGTCGGACTTTTTTTAATGCCTATTGTTTTAGGAATGCTTTATATAATACATTTTGTATAAAAATAAATTCACACACTGCAGAATGTTTTTACTTTTTTTAAATGCTTATAACGTAAATAAAACTGAAATCGCGTTCTTTGGGGACCTAAGGCACCCTGCTTCTCCACGACCCGGCGGTCTATGTAAATAACGGGGACCTAAGTCCACTCAATCGACACTAGGGCGCGGTCTAATAAAAGCGCGCCTTAATTTGGGCACTCGGATGTGCGAATTAGGACCTTGTTTCTAAAGGGTTGTCCTAATTAAGGCGTGTAATAGCTCTTATAAGGGCGCGGCCCTTATAAGAGCTATAATGTGGTATATTAATAAAAAGTTTTTATTAATATACCACAACCACTATATAAAAAAATAACCATTAAGGTTGCTCATTGAAACAAGAAGTTGTTTTGTAATCAAGACAAATTAGAGTACATACTTCACTCTTTACTGATAGTCTTCGATGCGTGTCACTGTAAACATTTGAATCAAAAAACTTGAGCGCAGTTTCTTTTTTAATTTTGACACAATTATAGCTGTAGTATTACAGCAATTTATATTTTTATTAAAAATCTATCTAACAAGTTTTTTCTAATGAATATATTTTAGTTTTAAGAGTGCCTCAAACTTAACCCGTTCCCGTAATTGCCTTTCCTCGGTTACAACCGTGAAACGTTCGTGCGACCTATGTCATACTTTCGTCATACCTAATTTTTTGCGCGAGTGGTGTCCAGTGAGAGAACAAATTGAAATGGTTAAAGCGGTACGGTAGCAATATGCGAATTTTTGTCAGGGATACAGTGTATTAGGTAGGATAGGATATTTCATGTTTTAAAAATTTTGCATATTGCTACCGTACAGCTTTAACCATTTCAATTTGCTCGCTCACTGGGCACTATTCGCGCACAAAAAATTATGCATGACGGAAGTAAAACCTAGGTCATGCGAAGAGCGCGGTATGGTTTACGGACGACATTTGTCATAGGAAAATACCACCACCGTGAGACGAAGGTTTTACCTTTGTTGTACGAAGGTTTCACGGTTGTAGCGGAGTCAAAGGCTTTCACGAGAACGGGTTAAGAGGAGCATTTAGCTTCCAAACTCTTTTTGTAAGCAAAAAATCTTTTAAGCTATCAATGCTATGTGAAGTTTAATTTATTTTATTTTTTATTTAACTTTCGCATAATGCAGGACACGGCTAAAGCACTTTAAAATCCACTGAAATAAGCTGACCCTTGTTAGTAAAATATTTGATTAATATTGTTCATAATTTTTAGTATCATTTTCTTTACATGAATTATGGGTTATTTCTTATTCATCGTTTTTTTAATATGTCCAGTTTGAAACATTGTGAAGTTTCATTTCTTAGTCGTTGTGTTAAACAAGTTAATAATATTCTGCAAGAGTTTTACAAATATAAGTTACAACAATTCTTCTGATGGTTAATGATGGTATTTAGGCGCTTCATTTGCAACCAAAACAAAAAAATATTATAAACAAAATCTTGGAACATTAAGATGATAAAACCTCACACCACGCAAAAAAAGTTTGAGGTACCTGCTTTTAAAATAAAAAATATTGATTCATAGAGACTGTTAAGTGCTAAATCACTAAATTTAAAATTTCAATATGGTTTCCAATAGCTGTACATATTTGGCCCTATTCTTAAAAAAATTTTCTGGGGAGTTGACGCCCCCCAGATCCCCCATAGTTGGGGGGGGGGCTTCGCCGCCCCCAAACCCTCGTATACCATATTATATTAAGGATATTTAGTTCCCCCCCTCCTTCTTGATCTCAAGCCCCCCTCACTCAGCCAACCCTGGCTACGCCCCTGGACAATACCCGCTAAAAGTACCACAGAGGGTAGTTTTTTTCTTTATAAAAAAATCGTCAATCTTTTTTTTGTTTTAATTTAACATAACTACATCCAAATGCCCTAACTTGGGTGTACTCTTATTAGTTAGGGCCCGAGTTAGGGCAGTCAATGTGTCTGAACAATATATAAAGTAACATAAGTTTTCTTTATTATTATGTTAAATATTTTGGTTAAACTGCGTCTGCTGAATGAAATTCCTTTTTCAAGGCGGCTGTACGTTTAAATGAATTCTAACGAGATAATAGCGGCGCCTGTAAAAGCATTAATTTCACAAAATTTTATAGATGTGTTCAAGTTTAATTTTTTTCTCTTTTTTTATCCAAATGGTTCTTCACTTTGGGAACTTTTCGTCGTTATTTTCAAAACTAAAGCAAAAATACTTAGTTGGTGTTGCTTTTTTCCCCATTTTTGCAAATAAAAACTGAGTAGGGCTATTTAAGTTCGTTCAAGCAGAAGGCACTTAGAGCTGGAGTTTGGTGCCGAAATTTTGAGTTCGCTAAAACTTAGTTTTAAGCCTAAGCCAAAGCCTAAGTTAAACTTAACACCAAACATCCACAAAATTATAACGCAATAGAATAATTTTTAGTTGGAATAATGAGCGCTGAGAGAAAAAAAAAACTGATTTCCAATGAACGTGGAGATCTTCAATATTTACCTCCTTTCACTTTGATTTCCACGTAGCAAAACAAATAGCCGCAAATCACGAATATTACCCACCATTTAAAGGTCCTTAAAATTCTAACATGTTTAACGGCATCTAGATTGTAAAAAATTATTGTTTAATAAAAAATGATCAAAGGGTTTTAAGCTCAAATTTGCTAAATTGTGCGACACAAGAGTTCCGCGACACGACGAGGTAGGGGTCTTTAGAGCCACAAGCAGGGAACTTGGAGCCATTGGTTGTTTTTGCGAACTTGGAGCCACAAACAAAGGGAACTTGGAGTATTTAAGAAAAAAAATTGGTTTGGGCTTAGAATTAGGTTTCGCTTAGTATTAGGTAAACGTTTTAGCGATTTTTACTTTTGGCTCCAAGGTCCCCACCTACGGCTCCAAGTTCCCTATTTTTGGCTCCAAGTTCTAGCTCTAAATTCCTTCAGCTCCATCGACCCTAAATCCACGAGGATCCCACTACATAACAATCCTGAAAAACTATGACAGGACAGACCTGTGGTTTGACACGACGTTTCTACAGCACAACGTCCGGAATAAATTGTGTTTACTTTAGCCTGAAACAACAATAAAAAAATTTTTACGTATTTCTCTTATTAAGATTGCAAACAGATTTTAATACAGAGCTTTTATATATTTGGTTTTAAACTGTAATTTTTTCAGCAAAGTTTTTATTTCTTTTTGTTTGAACAACATTAAAATTTTGAAATATTTAAAAACAAGTCCTATTTTTGTATGTACTTATAAAATTATGTATAAAACAACAAACAAACAAACTAGTAAAATTTGAGATATTAAAAATTCCATTGTACATACCAAACTTAAAACATAAGCTTTTAGCTACCTTGCAAATTTCCATTCAAATCAGTGTACTATTAACAAATTCGATTTACTGGGGTCATTTATTTGATAATAATAATCAAAATTTATACGTGTTAAATTTTTTTGAAACTGAAAAGGTATTATGATATTAGGCCAACTTAATGGTCGTCAGTCTTTAAAAAAATGCCTAAGGGTGCGTTCATACTTATGACAAAACGTCCTTTGGACAAAGTCCAAAGGACAAATACAGCGTATAAACGTATGTAAAAACGTCCTTTGGACTTTGTCCAAAGGACGTTTTGTCATAAGTATGAACGCACCCTAAGAGCAGTAAAAATCGGCAATTCGATGAAAAAAAACGCGTTCACAGAAATTTTTACAACCATCCACTTTTCCCTTTTTTAAAGAAAAATTATAAACGTAACGATAAAAAAGTGAAAAATTTATGTAAAAAAATTCAAAAAACAGGCATGAAGTTATTTACATATATTTGATTACGTATTAATTCAAAACATCTTGAGTTTTTGACAAAAACCGTAGAGGGTCAAATAAAAAAGGTTTACTTTTTCAGAGCGCTAAAATTAAAATATTGGTAGGAAATGCAAGAAAATCAAAACAAACATTTTTCTTAATATAAAAAGATATATAAAAAAACTAAAAATTTAGTATTTTTATGTTCATTTGATAAAAAAAAACCGGATATATAATAAGTCCGTTGCTCAAACAGTTCTGTTTTGGCCTAAAATCGCTGGTGCTTGCCAAGCAAAACTAATAGCCCAATAAATACTGCACTACTATTAACGATAAAGGTACTAAAAACATTGAAAATTTGCTACTTTTTGAGGACATTTTAGTAAATTAATTATGTAATACTTATTCAGTAATCTTTTAAGTACAAAATTACCGAAAAACGCAATTTTTAGAGCGTCATATCTTCCAAACCACAGAAAATATTTTGTCAAAAATTTTTGTATTTTATTAAAACAGGAATAAAATTTTCACAAAATTATCGTGGAAATTAAAAATAAAAATATAATTCTGTACCGCACTTTTGAGCAAGTAGTAGCAAAAATATATAATAAAGAAAAATTAGACACTTTGAACAAAATGCTCGAAAAAAAGGTCAAATTTAAATGGGACCTGGGGTCGTATGCTGAAGGATTAATCCGACTTAAAGTTAATCTGAAATTAGCGATTGTCGACACACAGTAAACATTGATTAGATAATCTAGTTTAACGAATTAATCTGAGATTAGGTTTAATCTCAGATTAAATCGTCACTAACTCCAGATTAAGTTGTTAATTTATGGAAATTTTTAAACCACCTCCAGAGGTGGATTAAAAATTTGCAGGTTTTTCCTGCGAATCTTGAATTAATAACGATTTAATCTAAGATTAAGTCTTTTAACTTCGTTAACCTAGATTATTTAATCAATACTGTTAGTATGTTTACTGTGTGTCGACAATCGTTAATCTCAGATTAATTTTTGAGTCCAATTAAACCTTCAGCATACCACCCCTGGGGTGGTATGCTGAAGGTTTAATTCGACTTAAAGTTAATCTGAGATTAGCGATTGTCGACACATAGTTAACATACTAGCAGTATTGATTAGGTAATCTAGGTTAACGAATTTAATCTGAGATTAGGTTTAACCAGAGATTAAATCATCACAAACTTGATATTAAATCGTTCATTTATGCAAATTTTTAAACCACCTCCGGGGGTGGATTAAAAATTTGCTGGTTTTTCCTGCTAATCTCGAATTAATGACGATTGAATCTAAGATTAAGTCTATTACTTCGTTAACCTAGATTATTCAATCAATACTGTTAGTATGTTTACTGTGTGTCGATAATCGCTAATCTCAGATTAATTTTAACTTAAATTAAACCTTCAACATACCACCCATTTAAATAGGACCTTTTTTCAAGCAGTTAGTTCTAAGTGTCTCATTTTTTATTTATTATATATTTTTGGTAGTAGGTTTTTAATAAAAAGTTATAATCATGTTTTTGTTTAAAAAGACAATAAAAACATAAAATGTTTTGCATATTATTATCAGCTTTAAAATAACTGCTTGTCTTTATATAAAAAAGGTCCCTTTTTTGTTTCTTACTTTTTTTGCTTTTGATAAAAAAGCAAAAAGGGAAGGAAAGAAGAGAATCTAACGTTATAGTGTTTGATAAATAACATCCATTTAGTATGCATAATTGCTAGTAATTTACTTAAACAAATATAAATAAATAAAAACAAATTAAAATAGAATAATAGTTTTGCGAAAAAAGTTTTACAAATCAGAACTTTAAAAAACGTAAAAGTTGTAACAAATTTTTATTGTCTAAAGCAGGTCGATGGTCTTTTAAGCGAAGCTAATTTTTTTAATTGTTAACAACATTAGCTGACAAAAAGGTGAGATTTTGCTGAATAATAAAACTTAGCAACTTATCAATAATGGTTTTGTTGTTTTTGTCTTTGCAAGTGCTCATATAAATATAGCTTTATGCTCGTTAGCTTTTGATTTTAGCAATTGATTTTATAATTTTATATTAACTAAAACATGTATAAATATGCACGTTTAGCGTTTTTTTACCAATATTATAACTTTTATTTTTGCGTGTTATCTTTTGATTATATAAAGCAAGGTTCATACTTCGTCTAAAGTGTTCAAACGACAAAATCAACAATTTAGTTCAATCGTGGGTTATTTAAAGGATTTTTTTTAGTTTTTTTCTGTACTTTTTGCATCTTGACCAATAAAAAGTACTAAAAAGTATAAAAAGTAAAAAGTACTAAAAACTAAAAATTACAAAAAAAGTATAAAAGTATACACGTTTTTTAAAATTAAAAAAAAAATTTTAAATCACCCAAAATCGAACTTGTGGTTTTTTTTAATTTAAAAACTTGGGGCGAAATGTGTCCCATGCTTAAGTGTTTTTTTTTTTTGGCGAACTTTTCTCAGTTTCTTTTTAAAAAATTGTGTAAAAAAATACAATTCGACATTTAATATGTACATGTTTAAGTATAAAACATGAGTTTTAAACCTTGAATAAATACAAACCCTGACTGATAAAGACCGATCCAAAACATTAAACCAAAATTGATTATAATCTTTATCTTCACAAAAACTTTAAACAAAGATTTTTTTGTAAATAATAAGTATTGGGTATTAAGAGTGAGATTTATTATAAGTCAAATTATATTATGTTAGCATTAAAATTTTATATAACAATTACAAATAAAAATTAAAGATTTTAAAATAATTTTAGTTTTAAAATTTGTCATAAATTTTATTATTATCATTAATGATCAGATAACAGAATAAATATTATACTAAGCATAGTCTATGCATAGTTTAATTCTACTGTTTTCATCATTTCATTTTAACTTTAGATATTTTAGAAAAATATATTCTGTTCGCTTAAAAGGTGCGGTGCGAAGTCAAACTTTTTAACTTCGATTTTGATATTTTTTCTGAAAACCTTACCCCTGCTCCCAATAGCCCACAATAATTTTTTTAACAAAACATCTCCAGTGGTTCAGGAGTTATGACCCCTCAAAAATGGCGTTTTTTAACAATTCTGTATCTGAAAGATTGCTCAATGGGTTTACCAATTTAAGTTACAAATTATGCATTGAAAGAAAGCAGTTACTTTATGCTTTAATTTGATACCTTGATGATTAAAATTGGTGCAGTATTCGTCGAGATTTTGCGTTTCTCCTACAAATAAAACCCCGATTTTTTTGCTAAAAACACGAAGTGAAGGAAAAAAAGGTTGGGCAAACTTCACAAAATCGCTGCCGTCGTTTGGTGTTTTTAATGAAAAAATCACGTTTTTTTGTACGGAAAACACAATATCGCGACAAATACGGCACCAATATTAACGATCAATGTATTAAATTAAAGTAAAATTAGCTGTTTTTGTTAAGTGCATAATTTGTAACGTAAATCGGTATACCCATTGAGCAATCTTTCACGTACGGAATTGTCAAAAAACGCCATTTTTGGGGGGTCATAACTTCTGAACCACTGGATATATTTTGTTGAAAAAAGTTTTGTGGGCTATTAAGGACAGGGGTAAGGTTTTCACAAAAAATATCAAAATTGAAGACAAAAGTTTGTCCGCACCGCAATCGGTGTTTTATTTTTTTCAAATTTGTTCATATTTATATAAATTTTTTAAAATACAAAGCAACGAAAATTTGTATCTTTAATAACGTTATATATTCCAATAATAAACAGAGTAATAATTTATAGCATCAACATTTTTTGAGGTGGTAAATTTTTACAATCTGTATTTTATTTATAATTTTGGTTGTAATTTTATAATAATCAGCTTTTTGTGTAATTTATCAAAATTTTATAAAAAACAAAGTATTAGAACATGAATTTTAATCAAACGTATGGTGAACAAATTATTTCGCATTAAATATTGGTAACAAATATCAGTAAAAAATTAGATTATCATTAAAAACGAAATTCGAAACATTCAACGAGCTGTCTATAGAAAGTCAAAATAAAAAAAAATTTATTAAACTAAAGCTAAAGTCTTCCAGGCTGAAATTAAGGGCGTAACCGCTCTCCACCATAAAGAAATAAACAATAAACTTGGGAGCGAAAAAAATTAAAAAAAAAGTTTTTAGCGGTTACATAACCAATTATTATTTGGTTACGTCATGTGTTTCTCTGCACGTGATATTTTCTCAAAAAACGAGTGGTTACTTTATCACTTATCGATTATTCCATATTATTCGAATATTTGAATATATTAAAGTAAGTATTCGATAAATCGTGTTAAAATTAATATTTTTGACATCAACGTCTTTCAAAATATGAAGAATAGCGACGGAAATTCAAATGTGTACAAAGCTCTCGAAGAGGATTTAGGATGTAAAAAGAGGCGTGATAAAAAGGGACGCTAAAAAACATTTAAACGTTTCTTAGAAAATACAATTTTTGCACCCAAAACATAAAATGGCAATTATAATACGCCATAGAATAATGCCTTATAGAATAAACTGAATAATAATTAAAGAGTCTATTAATAAAATTTACATCTCCATCCAAATTTACTTCCTCATTTAATCCCTCCATCCAAATTTATTCCCTCATTTACCGCTCCAAAATATTTTTTTTTAATTTAAAATAGTTTTCTTTTAATTTTTAACGGTGAAAGGTAGGAGTTAATTTTAAAGGAGACGTGTACATTTTATTAATGGATTCATGAATTATTAGTCAGTTTACTCCAGGTTGTATTCACTTTTTGTATGATAATTGCCTTTTCATATTTTTTTGTAGAAAACTGTTTTTTGTAAGAAATTTTTGGCTATTTTTTATTTCCAATTTTATTTGCCACCTTTTTACTAATATCATTTTACAAAATCCTCTTGGGGACCTTTGTGTACATTTGGATTTCGGTCGTATTTCTTCCTAAACATGGCGATATCATAACAAAATTTTAAAAATCACACACTAAAAATTTAGGAGTACATTAATGGATGCAGAAAATGATTAACCAGTTGATAAAATTCAATAAACACTATACTTTTAACATCAGCTTGTAGAGAGAATTCATATGAGTACACACACGACACTTAAAATTTTTTTTTTAAATTTTCACTTTGGGAGAGAATTCAGGGGTATGTAACCAGGTAAACAGAAAAAATAAATAACTATTCTAACGGGATTTAACCCCAATGAATCAATTGTAAGCTAAGCAGCTAACAAAATCTTTATTCCGACGTTTCGAAGCATCAGCGTGCTTCTTTCTCAAGGCTCTAAAACATAAGCAAATGTAACTATAACTAATAAAAATTGTATAAGTCAATAAAACAAATATAAAAAGAAGGTATATAAGAAAAAATTTCAATATTACAACAAAAAACATATGGTAAATATAACTGGAATTTTTGTCACGTAAAAAAGGGTAATTATGATAAAAACCAGTGCGGAAAATCTCCAAGACAACATAAAATGAAGTTCATAATTAGGAAGGTGTGGAAAAACAGTCGTAATTTGTTCTTTATTTACACATAAAACAAAAGAAATTGTAGTCTTCCGTCGGAATGTTTTAAAAGCTGAGAAATTCTTTTGGTAAGTGTTTTTTAGCTGCTAATTGAAACATTTGATGTATTTCGGATTTTGCTATATTAAGTGAGCGTGATTTTGAATTTAAATTTATAATTAAAGCTTCTTTTCAAGTAATTCGTTTGAAAACCGTTGTTTTGTTTGAGTTTTGGATTTATCTATTATTTTAAAATTTAAAAAGTCAATATTATGGTTGGTTTCTGTAACGTGTTGTTTAAGTGCTGAACTTTCATTATTTTTGTGTTCTTTCAATCTAGAATTTATTTTTCTAACTGTTTGTTCAATGTAAAACTTATCACAATCCGCGCATGAAATGCAATATACTATTCCTTTTGGTTCAGGTTTCGGGTTCTCTGGATGTTTGTTACTCATAAAAGTTTGATGGAGTGTGTGTGATTTTTGTGAGACTGTTTCGATTTCGTATTTTTGTAGTAATGGTTTAATTTTCGGTGTAATTGTGGAGATATAAGGTAGAGAAATGCGGCGGCGGGATGGTTTCGGTTTGGGGCCTATTTTTGGTGGTTTTAGAGCGTGAAAAATAGTATTACTGTTGTATCCATTTTTTTGAAATGTTTATTGTAAATATGTAAGTTCTTCGTTAGGATCGTTTAAAATATTTCTTGCACGATGCGCTAGACATTTTGCGGTTGCTCTAAGCTGTTGTTTCGGTTGGTTGGATTTGGCGTGAATAAACCGGTTTGAGTGTTTTGGTTTCCGATATATTTTAAAAGATAGTGATGTGGATGTGTTGTTTTCTGTTTTTTCAATTTCTATGTCTAAAAATGGTATTTTGTTGTTTTGTTCTAATTCTAACGTAAATTGGATCTCTCTAGTGTTATCTTCTTTATTAGCAATATCTAAAAGTTCTTTAATTTCTGAGGGTGATCCGACTTGAATAATGAAAATATCGTCATTGTATGTTTGTGTAAAGTGAAACTATGTCGAACGAGGCCATTTTTATATTTTTTGGGAATTTTACGTGTTTTATTTTTTTGACTAGATCCGTTGTGTTTTTTAAATGGGTTTCTGAGATTCCAAGTAAGGGTGTAAGAATGTTGGCTAGATGTTTTGCAGGATAATATGTGCCAGTATCAAATTGAGCTAAGATTGGTCTGTATGGTGTTCCGATTTTGTGTATTTTAGGATTTCCATATATATGTGGCTCTGAAAGGCGATCGATTGAAGGAAGTATATTTAATAGTTCCTGTTCCGTTAAAACTTACTTTTTAAGTGTAAATTTGAGTGCTTTATGAATTTTTGTTTTTTGATTTGTTTTTTCTTTCTTGTATGTTGTTTCGTCGTTTATTATGTCTTCTATTTTCTGATTATAATCGTTGAAATCTATAACTACAGTTTTGTCACCTTTATCGGCTTGAGTAATCCGAATTTCTTTCTTTTTAACTTTCTGTTGTAGTTCGTTTATGGCTTTATTTATTTCTTGTGGTATATTGTTTTTTGGTGGTTTGGCGTTACGGATAATACTTCCAATTGATGTGCAGATTTCATCGCGGTGGTCTGCTAACTTTTTTTCTGTGTCTAATAAATTTTCGATCGTGGCGATAAAGTATGTATGTATGTATGTACTTCGGTACTACGCTGAATTTTCCTCCTAAAACCAATGCGTCTAGTTGTGGTTCAGTAAATTGTTGGGAAGATAAATTCACGACTAAGCTATTTCTGAAGTTTTTGTCCCTCCATAGAGGTTTTGATGTATTTTGTTTTTCTTTAAGCAAACGGTTAAATTTTGAGATTTGAAAACAAACACTTTCATTCCCACGGAGCAAAACATGCAGCTGCAAATTATTATTACCGCAAATATAATAAGAAAATTAGTAACAAAAACTATGGGGAAAACAGAAAATACCCCAAATTAACACACATGAAAAAATTTTAAAGCAAAAAATACGGTGAAGACGGCCAACCAAAAATATAAATTAATAAATAAATAAATAAATAAAGGATTTACCTGATGTGCTAAAATTAAACTACACTATAATTTTAATTAAAAAATATGTTTCGCTCCTTTTAATCTCCTAGACGTATATTTTAGTAAACTCCTTGAAAGAGGCGAACAGGAGTCAAAAGTGGAGTCCCAGCTTGTCGAAAATCTGACAAAATGTTTTCTTTTGTTGCTTGAAAAAGTAAAATTCTTGCATGGATATATTATTTTTGCTTGTGAATTTAACTTGACAAGTATTGTTTATTTTGATTAGATTCTTATAATTTATTAATAAAAACGAAAAAAGACTGGGGTCGCATTTTGAAGAAACCCTTATGTTTACCCCGATAAATCAATTTCAATGAAAATAAAAAAAAATCAATATATATTGTAAATAACTAAACCTGCCGCATATGGGACAAAAAATGATTACAATGAATTTTTTTTAAATTTTTTTTTCTCTGCAAAACCACCTCGCGCAAAATAAAAAAATTTAATCAATGCGCGTATTTTATTTTTTATTAATTTAATCCTACGGGAGAAAATAAATTCTTATTCTTAAAACAATAGAAAAAATTTAACCCGGCGTGGTATGCTGAACGTTTAATCCGACTTAAACATAATCTGAGATTAGCGATTGTCGACACACAGTAAACATACTAGCAGTATCGATTAGATAATCTAGTTTAACGAATTTAATTTGAGATTAGGTTTAATCTAAGATTAAATTATCGATAACTCGAGATTAAATTGTTAATTTATGCAAATTTTTAAACCACCTACAGAGGTGGATTAAAAATTTGCGGGTTTTTCCCGCTAATCTCGGATTAGTGTGGATTTAATCTGAGATAAAGTCTATTAACTCCGTTAACCTAGATTATTTAATCAATACTGTTAGTATGTTTACTGTGTGTCGACAATCGCTAATCTCAGATTAATTTTAAGTCGGATTAAACCTTCAGCATACCACCCCCGACTTTTACCTAGGTAAAATTAATTTTTCACTGGCATCCTTAACAGCGCGTCAGAATGCGACCCCTGATCTTATTTTTTCTTTGAGAATAAAAAAATAAAACAATCAAATTATCTGCAATTAATTTAATAATATATTTTTAATTAAAATGTTTGGTGAACAGCTACATACGCAAATCAGTCTAGGTTTTTTTATGATTCTAGTTTCAACAATATACATGTACTATATAGAAATTTAATTCAATCTTTTCACATAATTTGTGAGAAATATGTACTGCAATAAATATTTATTGTGATGAAAATACTATTATTTTCATGTTGCTAAAATAAAACTTTAATACGTGAACATTACATATATTCATAAGTTTCATATAATATATTATATATGAAATTTATAAATTATCTATAAAAAATTTCATATATGAAATCATAAATAATTTTTTTTTTTCTAAGCATGTTCGCATCACTATATATCCGTATTCATATTTTTTAATATTTTTTGATTTACTTTGTAGAGCTTTTCTCATGAATGTCAACACATAACATTATTATAGGTAAAATACTTGTAGCTGAGAACGTAGGTATGGTTTAATTTTTGCTTTTTTTATATACAAATTATTATTATAGACGCACCTGTTTTTGAATGAAAACTTTAAAACATTCATTGTTAACATAATATTATTTTATATTAATTGGTTTTAGTGTAAAGAAGTCTATTGTCATTGTATTATTGTTATTGTATATGTATGCAGTTTGTAATCAACGCTTGTATTTTCGTTTAAATTTTGTTTAAAATCAATTTTTGTTAAGATTATTTAGTGGTAAGTTGACATTTAACATAGCCGTGAAATACGTGCTGCGGTCTATTTTAACGGCGCAGTGTAAAGTGAATCATTTCAACATGTCTCCGGCCAGTGGTCCCCACGCGCAGAAGAGAGCATGCGTACTGTAAAGATTCACGAAATTGCAAATTCATTTCGGATTTTACAACCTAAAGTAAAGTTGGAAGCGTGCCCATACATGATTTCTGCTACCATTACACTAATTAGTCAATTTAGAGTTCAAAAAACAATTTTAAGCGATTATTGAAGTATAAAAAAAGGCGAGAGTCTTAGCCACGACTATTTTACCTATAATAAACACATTAAAAATTTAAAAAATGGCAAAAAAAAACTTTTTTTACATCTTTATGAATGGTTTTTATTAGTTTAGTTATGCGCAAATAATCAGTCACAGTTTTTCTCTTTTTATTAATCTGACTCATTATATTTACCCTTTGCTTAAAAAGTAACTTATATGCAAATAAATCGAGTCACAGTCATCATCCCTGCGTAACTGTGACATTTTTTACAACATCAATAACCCCAAGCCAAGAAGTCAACGAAAATCAGACATATCAAAATTTCCACACTTCTCAATCACGCTTTAACTTGTACCAGGGACCCATTATTTCATCACTTCAAAGTAAAATAGTAATAAAACAATACTCTGGCACCTATTATTCACAATTCACCACTCTGGATATACTTTCAAAAACCAGTTCCAAACAAACTTGCCAGGTCAAACAAAAAAAGGACCCTTGTCAGTGTCGTTATCAAAATTGAAGAAGGCCAAAAATATGGTGTTAATAATACAAAAAATTTAAAAATTTCGCATTATAAGGTAAGCTACTTTATTTTTATAATAATTAATATTTCTTTAAACGAATATTTTAACAACAAAAAGTATCAATTTTGCAGCACCAAAAACTAAAAATTTGCTATACACATTTAATAAAACAAATAAGTGTTTTATTTTAAAAACAAGTTAAACAAAATTTTAAAATCAGGGAAGAGCGCGGAGCGCTCTTTCCCTTATATTAAATGGGTTAAGTCACTGCGCGGTTAACCGTTGTTGATAACGTCATCGAAATCAACAAAACCTTTAATAGTTTTTTATCCAATTAAAAATCTAAACATTTTACATAACTAAAATATTACCCATATTTTTCTGATATTAAAAACCTAAAAACTTTTGCTAAACATACCTGAATTTCATACTAATAAGCTTAATTTGCTTAACTTTTTTTTGTTTTTTTTTTTGGGGGTCCCCCAAAAATTTGTCCCTGTGGTAAATATTTGGAGCTGATTTTTTGCACGTAGATGCTAAATTGCCGCCTCACCTGAATTTTATTCTCGTATATGTTCTATTGCCTGTAGTTAAACTAGTGTTGTAAAAAGTTACTTTTACTTTTACTTAAAGTAATAAAAGTAACGGATTTTGGATTACTTTTACTTTTACTTTTACTCGACATTTGAAATTTCAATTACTTTTACTTTTACTCTTACTCGACTTTTGAAATTTCAAATACTTTTACTTTTACTTTTACTCGGATTTTCCATTGCAAATACTTAAATTAATTTAAGTAAAATTTAAGTAATTTAAATGGGTAGATTTCCTATGGGCTTGTTGTAAAGTGAATGGCAGAAGACAATTTTCTAAGCCGCTAACACGCTAAAACCATTTATTTTGACTAAAAAACTTATTAAAATGATAATTTATACATAAAATTAGCAAAAAACTTTAGAACAGAGCTCTGGAGCTTCAAAAACCGGTCTTTTTCTCCGTTTCAAAATTACTTTTATTATACTTTTACTCTTACTTTTACTTAAAAAAATAGACCTTACTTTTACTTTACTTAAATAAAATTTCGACCATTACTTTTACTTTTACTTTACTTAAATTAAAAAATGACAAATTACTTTTACTCTTACTTTACTTAAATTAAAATTTTTCAAATTACTTTTACTTTTACTTAAAATAATCCAAAATCAATACTTTTTACAACACTAAGTTAAACCTCTGTTCATGTGAAAAACGACCAGTTTTTTTCTAAGTTACGCATTAGGTACTGGGGTATTTGTGTGACACTTTTTTCCTTACTGAATTACATAATAAGTAACTTCATTCAGCAATACACATTCTCTTGTGGTTATTTTTTTGGTTTAAATTATGATTCCTTACCTTTTTATAAAAATTACTAATTTTCAACGGGAAGAGCGAAAAAATATCCTTACCACTAATTAGCAGCCACATAGGCAACAATAAAAATATTTAAAAAAATAAAATGATATAAATCTTGGGTGACGTGTGAGCGCTGCGGGATACAATGTTTCAATAGACGGAAATTTATCAAAATCGAAACAGACAGAAAAAAACTCTTTTTTATAGGAATACTATGAAGCTACAATCACTTCAAAAATTTAATGCGAGAAAAGACTGGTCTGGGTAACCTCGGGTCTGGGTCCGGATATGAAAATAATTGTATTCATATCATGAGGAGACCATGACGTTTTTTTTAAAATGAGTAAATTTTTTTAATGTTTTATATCTTTAATAAATGACATTGAATTCAATGCATTAAAAGGCGGAAATTCTAGCAAAAGACGAAACAAAGTTTCGAAAAAAAAAGCCTTATATTAAATGGAATAGTATAAAGCTACATAAGTCTAAAAACTAAATGCCAAAAAAGACTGAAACAAGTCTCTTTAAAACCTGTAAATTAATAACAGATTTTGTGAAATTTTTAGAAAAACAAAACCGAATAAAAACTATACGTGTAAAAGCTTTAGTTTGCGTTTTTTAACAATTAATAAAACTTAATTCACATAAATTTCTCTCAAAGTGGACTAACTTTTACATGAGTTAACCAGCTGTAAATACCACAGTATTAGTTAAGTCACACTCCGTCAAAACGATACAAAAAAGTATAACGCAAGCGTCACAGTAACCATGAAAAATTTCTGTCAAAATAAGTTACCGCATTGCGCATTAAATTTTGTAATCTATCGTTATTTTCGTATAAAGCAAAACATACCGCCATATTAACGGCTTTTTAAAATCAAATATCAAGTTCTAAGTCCTCAAAACATTGAAAAATTCAGATTTAATATAAGGCGACTTTTTCTTTAATGTTTCTATTTATTACATAAAACAAAATTAGCTGTCAATGTATTTGTTAAATTATAAGTCGCCTTATATTAAATCTGAATTTTTCAATGTTTTTCGGACTTAGAACTTGATATTTGATTTTAAAAAGCCGTTAATATGGCGGTATGTTTTGCTTTATACGAAAATAATGATAAATTACAAAATTTAATGCGCAATGCGATAACTTATTTTGACAGAAATTTTTCATGGTTACTGTGACGCTTGCGTTATACTTTTTTGTATCGTTTTGACGACGTGTGACTTAACTAATACCAAAAATATATAATAAAAGAAAAATGAGACACTTAGAACAAACTGCTTGTAAAAAAAGGTCCCATTTAAATGGGACCTGGTCCTATTTAAATGGGACCTTTTGATTTTGGTCCCATTTAAATGGGATCCCATTTAAATGGGATCCCATTAAAATGGGACCTATGAATAAAAAAAATTACAACAATTTTTTTAATAAATAAATACGCATCATTTTATATTTTTTATCTGAGCGGCGGTATGACGTGCGTAATTAAAAAATTTAAAAAAAATTATTAACGCATCCTTTTTAATTGTTTTCGCGTGAGCGGCGGTCAAATATGCCACCCACACACACAGACACAGACACACAAATGATTTTAGCTTCGTTATTAATTAAAAAACCTTGATTAAAAAATTTTCTCTGGAATATATTTAAAATCAAATCACAAAATTTGCCAAACAGTTTAAAAAATCTAGAATTAGATACGTCATTTATTTGTATATTTCTTGTTTTCATTTTTCAAACAGCTTTAGCAAGCTTTTATCAGCATATGTACTAATTTTTTGAAGTAGTTATACATAATAGATTGGAAAGTAACATTGTACTTTTGTAGTCCTGATGATTTATAAAAGAAAATGTATTGGTCGTTTCTGTCGATATAAAATGTTAAAACATACCTTTTAACCTGTAAAAAAAGATATGACAGAGACAGTAAAATGTTTTGAATTTTTCCACTGTTTCAAATTTAGTGTGATGTATAATTCTAAAAAGTTTATTTATTTCGCATAAAGTAGGATACGCAGGGCCGATGTTACTCAGCACTAATTGCGCAACCAAATACTACATATGTGACACATTGTGTCCCTTCCGTGAAAACTTAAAGTGCAAGCGTTAATAAAAGGCGATTATCTTTCCCCTTTCCTTGTCCGGCCTATGGTGTAATGGATAGCACGCCAGAGTCGACTTTGGAGGTTACGGGTTCAATTCCTGTATCGGCCAAATTTTTCAATAAATTTGGCTGTCTAAATTTTTCAGCGCCTGGTTATTTTCGCTTCCACTTTGGGTCGTCACATATTTGGTGGCCGATACACACCTCCGGGTATGTATACCAGTGTACCCCCCCGTTCTACGGAAGATAGACGGGCTTGTTGGGGCTGGTGGAGGTGTGCGGATTGAATCGAAGAGGCTGAGAGCAGCTCTTCTCTTGGTGGGAAGGTGTGACACATTGTGTCCCTTCCGTGAAAACTTAAAGTGCAAGCGTTAATAAAAGGCGATTATCTTTCCCCTTTCCTTGTCCGGCCTATGGTGTAATGGATAGCACGCCAGAGTCGACTTTGGAGGTTACGGGTTCAATTCCTGTATCGGCCAAATTTTTCAATAAATTTGGCTGTCTAAATTTTTCAGCGCCTGGTTATTTTCGCTTCCACTTTGGGTCGTCACATATTTGGTGGCCGATACACACCTCCGGGTATGTATACCAGTGTACCCCCCGTTCTACGGAAGATAGACGGGCTTGTTGGGGCTGGTGGAGGTGTGCGGATTGAATCGAAGAGGCTGAGAGCAGCTCTTCTCTTGGTGGGAAGGTGTGACACATTGTGTCCCTTCCGTGAAAACTTAAAGTGCAAGCGTTAATAAAAGGCGACATATAACAATATTAACAAAGA
>JASAMX010003402.1:0-28105 GCA_030248175.1 Microlaimidae sp. YZB2_3 | reverse complement strand
TTTAACCTCTTCGTTCAGTTACGTATTGCTCTGTGTTGGGTAAAAGGATATTTTTTTCCGCTCAGTTCGGTATCCTTAACATTTTTGATGGACTATTTCACGCCGAGATATGCTTCGTTGAAAAAAGGCATTTTAAAACAGTTTTTCCCAATTTAACAAAACCAGAGTTATTATTACATAATAAAAATTTAACTCAAGTAAGATACATCAAATGTATATGCCCACAAAAATTTTCGGCGAAATCCCCATTGAAGTTTTTTAATTTCGTTTGATTGCTAAAATTGTTGAAATAAAAGATAAAAAGAAGTGATAGTAGAGATTTCGTTAAAAACTTAAAAACTGGATCAGAATTATGGTCCAACTGCTGTGTTAAAAGTTGGGAACAAACTAATTTGTATCAAATGAATAAACTTTCATTTATATTTTTTGATTTGACGTCGGGAAACTACATTTAGAAACGTTTGTTTAAAAGGCCCTTTTATGCAAAAATCTAAGACGGAGCAATAGTCGAGTGGTTAGAGCGTCGAACTCGGAATCCTGGAGAATTAGGTTCGAGTCCTCTTAGGAAATATTTCTAACTCAAAAAATGTGTTTTTTTTTTTTAATTTTTAACTTTTTAATTAAAAACAGTATTCATTATTCCATACTGTATTCAACCCCGAGTACGTGTTTTGAGGTGGTTTTGAGGTAAAACTTGTATATAGTCAGAATGCCCCCGGGGGGGGGGGGGCGTCGCACCCCCCTAGCGCTTCCCCGGGGAGTTAAATCAAAAAACGGAGGTCGGATTCGTAATCAGGACCCCCAAAACCCCCGAAAACGTGTTTTGGGGAAAATCGTCAAAAATTTTGCAACTGTATTGTTCCACCTTAAAAGAGTTAGTTTTGATATTTTCTTTCCATATTAATTAATTTGATAAATATTTGCTTAAAAAACATTTAATTTTAAATATTAACCCGCTTTTGATTATAAATTTAAAGTTTTTTTGTTGTTATAGTCGATTTAATACTGCAAATCATTCTGGCTAGCCACGTTCAAGTGCTTTTAATTTCAAAACAAAAACAGGGTTAGATTTTAAAGCACCAAGGATGATCTTTCGTATTTATAAACCTGACAGCTTTGCTTCTATTCTATTTCTAAACACTTTTTATTTTAGCATAAATAAAAAGCAGAAATTGAGCTATTACAAATAAGTGTCAACTCGATTGTTGCATGAGTTGCCATTTTACGGTTTATTTTGGTGGGACATTTTTAATAATAATAATCCTCATAGAAATTTTTTGATTATATATCGGTAATTTTAATTTAATTATAAACACTTTGATAAGTTATAATAATTTTAGCGATATTCCTACCTTTTGGAAGTGATCGATATTCAGTAAAGAATCTTATGGGATAGTCACCGAAAAACCTTCATATTTATATGTATGTGGAATCGAAACTGTGTTGATGTAACAATAATGAACTTTTACAATGAACAATGAATTTTAAATTTATTCCTATGGTATATTTTTCAAATTAATTAAGATAAATTCTGCAATTTGAAAGTGTATTTTTGTTGTGTTATATAACAATTGTGTTTTTTAAATATGAAGTTATTTTTATATAACAAAAAATACAAATATATCTGAAAATCGTGCTATTTGACTAGTTATATTTATATAAATAAATTAAAAATTATGGCTTAACTGCTCTAAACTTAAACTATACCCCAATATAAACTGAACGATTTAAAACTAAATGGTTTAATTGCAATTAAAGTTACAAATTTAAAACACTTAAAAATTTACACATATAAAAACATTGAGAAGGCGCTAAAAGAAATAAATTCTGTATAATATCTTCGAAAAGAGTATCTTCTGAAACACTTTAAAATTCTCAACTAAAACTTTTTTCCAAACCTAAACAAAACGTTACAAGTCTTAAAAATATAAAAAAGCCAAAAAAAGTTTTAAAAAGTCTGATAATGTACTGCTCAAAGAAAGCATTTTTCTAAAGATATTTTGTTAAGGGTACATATTTTTTCGGGACACTTATATTAAAATATTATTTTTATAAAAAACAAAAAATAGTCAAGCTATTTTGCCATAAACACAAATGTGAAAAATAAAAAGCCGTGTTTTTTTTATGTGTACAATAAATATTAATATTTTGCTAATAAAATATTTGGTTTCTTATGTTTTAAAAAGAAAAAAAATAAACACGATAGTCAAAACCCTCCCATTTAGAAGGAAATTGTTCAGTGTTAAAGACCTTCGCAAAGTTATGACCTTATAAAATCATTTTTAGCCAATTAGGGCTTGGGAAAAATAGAGATCTTTTATCCATTGGAAATTCAATTTTTTTCCACGCGTTAATTGGCTAAGAGTGATTCTAACAGCTCCTCCCACAACCATTTCCACAGAGCAAAACATATATGACGTGATCACAAATACTATATGACATTTTAAGGGCCCTTAAAATCCTGACGTGAAACATTATGTATTAATATATAATTTTATATTTCATGTTAATATTAGCCAAATTATATCACAAAATTATAACAAAAAATAGTGATGGTATAGTTATGACGTATACTTAAAACGTATGGCGTAAGACGTAAAAGCCATTTGTCCAGACTAGGACTAAAATGTGAGCTAAAATGTATAATGTAAGATGTCTCAGTTGTTTTTCGCATTAAAACAATTTAATTTTGTTCCTAAAAAGGCTTTGTTTTTATTCGTAAATTTTCAACTTACTCAATTTCAGCACGTTTCGGCTTTTTTCTCGTGTTAAAAAAGTAAATAAATTTTTAGTATATTAAGGCGAAAACCATTTGAAAACTGCTAAACTTTTAAAAAATCTCAAGCTGCCCCTTCGAGATAAATTATATCTACGTCCCAGTGTCCTGTAGAATTAAAAAAGTTTTTCATTGTCTTTTTTGAACAAATAAAGTTTTTGTAGAAATGATACACAGGTATTCTTTGGTATACACTTACAAATGTTGTTTTATTAATTATATCCTGCACGCAGACAAGCATGTATTCAGGAAGGTTTTCCTTCAATTTTTTCAAACTAGAAATTTAAAAAAAACCCAAACTAGACATGGAAATTAGAAATTAGGTCAATTTCAGACGAGATTTATAATTTTTTTGCCCTAAATGGGATTTTCTGACTGAAATTTTATTGCTAAAAATTTTTTTAAAAAATATTTTCTTGGCGTAACATGTAAAAAAATGAAAAAAATATAACAGAAATATCATTTTATTTGCCACAGTTAGTAAATTTGCGCAGTTTTTTTTTCGCTTACGTCGAATTGGCGTGAGAATAGAGCACGGTTCTATCTCTTACGTCTTAAGTGATGTGCCATACGTCTTAAGCCTCTAAAGCTTTGGAGCTCCAGAACTCCTTCCGTTTTATATCGCCAGAGCTCCGATGCACATGCATAATTTTAGAGGGTTGGAACATCACTACTGAGCAGTTTAACACTAAGCTACGCACAAGGGCGTTCTCTCGTTTCAGACACGCTTTTCCGCCAAATAAAATAACAAAGAGTTAACAGAGACGGCCGCAGGATGATTCAAATTCTAACAAACGTATTTCATTTTAATTAATAATTGGAAACAAAGTTAACATTCAGAAATAATGCGGCTTCAAAATTCACACTCAAATAATGTGGTTTAAACTCGTGTAGACTTGCAGCTAACAACATTTCCATAAAATTGGTCTTTGAAAATAACAACAGAAATTCAAATGCACAGAAGGGTCTTGAAAAAGATCTTGCATGTAAAAAGAGGAAGGTTAAAAACAGACGCAAAATACTTTCTTAGGAGATAAATTTTTTTAAATAAAAAAACATAAATTGGTAACAGGGAGGGGGGGGGCAAACTCCCTCAATATAGCAAAATATGCGGCGGGCCACTTTTTGTTTTTCCAATAACTTGGTAAAGAAACAACCAAAACACAAAAAAGCATATCATTTTACTCAGAAAAATAACGAAAATTTTTTAAAAACTTAAATTTTCATTTTTTTGGCTCGGTGCCAATTTTATGTTGAATTGAACTTAAAATTTAAACATGCTAAAAACTTAACTTTCGAAAATCTGCCTGTATCTTTGTTAATAATATAGATAAGGCGTCATAATTAATACATGGTTGTTCGTTATTAGTAGGCAATTCTAACGGTATGCAATTATATATGGTATTACGTTCCTGTCGTTCGGGATTTTGAGTTGAATTTACACATGCAGAAAACAATGCTTTTTTTGCTGTGAAAAAAAAAGACTTTTTTTAAAGCATTATTATTTAAGCTGTAGAAGTGCTAAAAACTATTTCTATATATCAAAAAAACAGAAATCGCCTCGGATTTAATATGAAATTATTATTTAAGGTTTTTTTTTAAATTTTTAACAATATAATAAAGGTATCAAACTGCTAAAAAAAATTTTGAAAATATCACCATTTTCAAGTGGTCAAAAATACTTCAAATAGTTTAAAGCGACCATGCAAAGGGGGGCATTTTTGATTTGTATTACTTTTCTCTTTCTAACGCCGTATAGAACGTTATTCTGCGTTGAAAAAACCCCAGTGAACATTTTCTCCAAAAACACCCATAGTAAATTCGGAAAATTCTCAAAAAACACCTGTTTTGTTTTGGAGCACTGTAACAGGTATTATATTCAAAACTAATTCAATTTTACTCATTTTTAACCATATTGGTCCAAAATTATTAAAAAACGTTTAAATAACGCTATTTTTTAACTTCCAAAACGTTTTTTCGCCCATGATTTTTTCGTAAAAATTTCACTTTTCTTCAAAATTTCAAATTTCATGCATTTGCATTATTTGCACTTCGCATAGTCAAAAACAACTAAAAACTTTAAAAAATTACTTATACTACTACAATAAAATTGAAACAAAAATGTTTAATAATCAACCGGTAAAGTAACTTTATAATAGTCTGCACTCGAGCTTTTTTTTTATTTTCAAAATTCTCCCAAAAAACTTAAATAATCGCACAAAAAATGATAAAATCTCAAAAAACATATCTCTTTGATTTGCATCTTTTTTCTCATATACTACTATCTCCCTGCTTGCTCCCACTTTTTATGCCTCTAAAAAAATTACTCCACTCTCCCTGCCCCTTCGTTGAAATGGGCCTTCCAAGGAAAACCCAGGGGGAGTGACAGGACCCAGATCCTTCCAAAATTTGTTAATATGTAGTTCCGAAATAACATCAACGTTTTTGTTGTTTTAATATTTTATGACCTTTAAAAATACATATTGTATGGTGTTTAGAGCCAGACGAATAATATTTCTGATTCAAAAAAAATAGAAAAATCGCAAAAGGCTATTCTTTATTTACAGAAGGATTAGATGATATACAGTATAAATTTAAAGTTTTCGGTGCGACAAATGGTAAGCCTAGCAAATGGGAAAGGGGTAGTAAGTTTAAAGTATGCGCAACTCTGGGTTAGATGCCAGTACAAAACTATACAAAATTATATAAAGATTTTTTTCTTACAGTTTTTTTGCTTTTATATAATAAAATTTTATTCATTAATCCTGCGCTGATGCCAACCTCTGCACTGCCCCAGGTTTTACCTGGGGGGGAATGGAGTGACTTTTATGGAGGGCTGGGGGCTTTTTTTTGGTGGGAGGAGAAGGCGGAGAGAAAAAGAAAGAAAAAAAGAGTGAATTTTTGGAAAAAATAGATCGAACAAATGTTTATAATACTTAAAGTGAGCTAAAGCGCAAAAACCAAAAATGGCGTTAAAATAGGTAAGATAGGCCATGTTTTTGAGATTTTTTTTTTTTCGTATTTTTTGTGGAAGAGGGGCATGCACAGCACAAAAAGGGGAAGGAGCATTTCCAGACCGTGCACAGGTTTGTTGATGTGAGTTTTAATATTGTGTAAGATGATAATTATTTTGGTTTAATATAATGTTTTCCCATGAAGCCATCCCTTCTCGCTTTGCTGATCGCATGATCTTCATTGCTGAAATAATCTGATCATTGATTTTATTCATGTAGTTCTTTACGTGTTTTGGTAGGAATCTTTTCTTCTCTTTAGCAATTCATTGAAAACAAAGAATTTCCAAAACTGAGTCATATTTCAAGTTTAGGCCAAACCCCAGCGCAAAATAGTATTTATGCGTAGCTTGGGCAAATGTTTATAGTATAAGAGGAAAAAATGCAAATAAAAAGATATGTTTTGAGATTTTTCACTTTTTGTGCAATTATTTAAGTTTTTGCAAGAATTCGTTGAAAACAAAGAATTTCCAAAACTGGGTCATATTTCGAGTTTTAAGCCAAACCCCAGCGCGAAATAGTATTTTTTGGGTAGCTTGGACAAAATGTTTATAATGTATGAGAAAAAAATGCAAATAAAAAGATATGTTTTTGAGATTTTTTAGTTTTTGTGCAATTATTTAAGTTTTTTGGGGGGAATTTTCGAAAATAAAAACAAAACCGAGTGCAGACTATTATAACGTTACATTATCGTTCATTATTAAACATTTTTGTTTAAAAGCAATGTTATTGTAGTAGTATAAGTAATTTTTTAAAGTTTTTAGTTGTTTTTGACTATGCGAAGTGCAAATAATGCAAATGCATAAAATTTGAAATTTTGAAGAAAAGTGAAATTTTTACGAAAAAATCATGGGCGAAAAAACGTTTTGGAACTTAAAAAATAGCGTTATTTAAACGTTTTTTAATAATTTCGGACCAATATGGTTAAAAATGAGTAAAATTGAATTAGTTTTGAATATAATACCTGTTACAATGCTCCAAAACAAAACAGGTGTTTTTTGAGAATTTTCCGAATTTACTATGGGTGTTTTTGGAGAAAATGTTCACTGGGGTTTTTTCAACGCAGGATAACGTTCAATACGGCGTTAGAAAGAGAAAAGTAATACAAATCAAAAATGCCCCCCTTTGCATGGTCGCTTTAAACTATTTGAAGTATTTTTGACCACTTGAAAATGGTGATATTTTCAAAAAAATTTCTAGCAGTTTCATACCTTTAATACATTATTAAAAAATTTAAAAAAAAACCTTTAATAATAATTTTATATTAAAGCCCAGGCGATTTCTGTTTTTTTATATATAGAAATAGTTTTTAGCACTTCTACAGCTTAAGTAATAACGCTTTAAAAAAGTCTTTTTTTCACAGCATAAAAAGCATTGTTTTCTGCATGTGTAAATTCAACTCAAAATCCCGAACGACAGGAACGTAATACCATATATAATTGCATACCGTTAGAACCGCCTACTAATAGCGAACAACCTCGTACTAATTATGACGCGTTAGCTATATTATTAACAAAGATACAAGCAGATTTACGAGGGAAAGTTTTTGGCATATTTAAATTTTAAGTTCAATTCAACATAAAATTGGCACCGAGCCAAAAAATTGAAAATTTAAGTTTTTAAAAAAATTTCGTTATTTTTCTGAGTAAAATGATATGCTTTTTTGTGTTTTGGTTGTTTCTTTACCAAGTTATTGCAAAAACAAAAAGTGGCCCGCCGCATATTTTGCTATATTGAGGGAGTTTGGGCACACCCCTTTTTTTTTTTTTAAGTCTTGCTAATAACTATTAAAGTTTGCAAACGGGGAATAAGTTATATGTATCAAGAACAATACCTAAGGATAAATTTGCAACCTTTAAAAATTTTTATTGTTCATTTTGGCAATAGTTATATCTAGTTTTTTCTAGGTTTCCGAAGTTAATAGCTTGCGCCCTAATTTCGGCCACTTTAAAAAATTTAACCCTTTACTGATCTTTAAGTGTAACAGAAATTTTAAAATTTTGCACTGGAATAACAAAAACAGCTGTTGTTTGATTCTTAGAGCAAATCTTGGGTTGATTGGAAAAACCAGAAAAAACTTATTCAAAAAAATAAAAAAAGGTGGCCGAAATTAAGTCAGCTACCATACTCTATATGGTATTTAATTTTTGCATTATAATTACTGTTTTATATTTTTTGTTCAAAAATTGTTTTTCGTAAGAATTTTTTAATGTCCGGTTTGATTCGTCTCCTTTTTACTAATATCATTTTATAAAATCCTCTTTGAAACCTTTCAGTACGTTTGAATTTCCGTCGTAATTTTTCATTGCATCAATCAACATTTCAACAGCTTTTTATATGCACACCACTTAGGGACCAGATGACCTTTGGCCGAACCCTCTAACAATGGCTAATCACTTTTAAAATTGGAAAGACAATAAAAGAATACAAAATAAATTAAAATCAAATGGATAAATAGTAAAATAAGAAGGGGAATATTAAGGCAAGAAATGGGCCAGACAGTCCAAACCAACATATAAATATTATGTTAATGGAAATTGTTTATTCATTCGTTAATCACAAAAAAAAATTGTGAAACTAATTTCGGTTCTCCCATAAATACAGTAATTTGCCATATTCAATTGTCAGGTGCGCAGGGGCTTCCATTTTTTTATAATTGTTATACGCCCTGTTTTTTCCAACATTCATTTTTAATTTTTATTTAATTACAAGAAATTTTGTGTACAAAGAGATTGTTTAAAATATTTTCTTTACTGTTTAATTTTAGCTCGTAAGATTAGATAAAACGAAATTGTGAGCTTGGAACGTGAATGCATTAAAATTAATAAAGAAAATTTAGAAAATGAATATTGATCAAATCGGTTTTTATTGATTTTAGAATCAAATAAAAAATTCATTTTGATTCTAAATTTAACAATGACAATATTACTAATTTTATGTACCTACAATAAATAATATTATATTTCTAAATAGAATTGGGTGCTCTTTCATCTAAAAAACCTTAAAATTAAAGCGCAGCTGAATGGCTGCAACGAGCTACTTGTATTTCCAAAAACATGATATTCTGGCTTTACATTAACTAATTACTCGTACCAATTAACTTTCAGCCAATTTAAAGACAAAAAATGTTTTAAATTCCAAAGTCTGTAGGGTTCCTTTTGTGAAAATGTTTTGTCTAGCCTACAGATGTCCATGCAATTTTTTTCAAAATTTCAACCCTTTTATGACATTTCCCGGACTGTAAGCTTTTTAGTGATATCTCTTTTAGTCCATTCTATTTTGTGGTTAAGGAAACAGGTCATTCCCCTATTTAGTGAAAAAACGTTGTCCAGGATAAAGATTTCTATGTTCATCTTTTACTCGCACAGTCACACAGAAATTACGTCTGCGTGTCTGTGTGCGTGAACAATGAACATAGAAATCTTTATCCTGGACAAAGTTTTTTCACTAAAGAGAGGAATGACCTCTTTAGTGAAAACACGTTGTCCAGGATAAAGATTTCTATGTTCATCTCTATCCTGGACAACGTTTTTTCACTAAAAAGGTAAAAAATCGTTGTCGGCTTAATCTATATTATTTCGGCTTAATATAGATTAAGTCGAAACCTTGGAAATGACAAAATATTTAGAAATGTGAAACCTTCAAAATCGGAACTTTGAGGCAAAAGTTAAAACTATGGTTTGGAGTTAGGTTTACATGACACGAAGGTCAAAACCTTTTAACTTAAACAGAAGTTGCTCAGTGTTAAAGATATCTACAGAATAATGTCGCAATAGAATTACCTTTAGCCAAAGAGCGTTATGGGAAATTTTTTTTAAATGAACGTGACGATTTTCAGTTTTTAGCTCCTCTCACTTTGATTTTAAGACAACAAACATACAGTTGCAAATCACGATAGTACCTGTCATTTGAGGGTCTTTAAAACTCCAACGTGTAGGATTATTGGGATTAAATATGAATTCCATAAGGTTGAAATTAGCGAGGTGTTCAAGTAACCACGTGTTTTTTAAGAAAATATCACGCGCAAACAAGCATGTGAAACGACTAACCAACAATTGGTTACATCACTAACGGTTTTTTGTTGTTTTTTTTTCTGCCTCTTGTTTTTTTTTCTTTTAAATGGAGAGCAATTATGCCTTTAATTTCAACCTGGAAGACTTAAACTTTAGTCCAAGGTTTGGGTTTTAGTAGTAATGGGCGAAACTACGGAACCCCTGGAACACCAGAACCGGTACCAGAACCGGAATCGAGATTTTCCGAAAATCCGGAACAGGAACTGAAACCGGAATATAGATTTTTCAAAAATTCAGAACAGGAACCGGAACCGGAATTCCAAATTTTTCCCAGAACATCCAGAACCCGGAACAGGAACTGCCTATAACACTGCAAAACCCCCGGAACACCGGAACAGAAACCAGAACCGGAATGGAGATTTTCCAAAAATCCGGAACAGGAACAGGAACCTGAACCGGAATTGAGATTTTTCAAAAATTCGGAACAGGAACCGGAACCGGAATTTCAAAATTTTCCCGGAACATCCAGAACCTGGAACAGGAACTGCCTATAATACTGTAAAACCCTCGGAACACCAGAACAGAAACCAGAACTGGAATGGAGATTTTCCAAAAATCCGGAACAGGAACTGCAACTGGAATTGAGATTTTGCAAAAATCCGGAACAAGAACCGGAGCCAGAATTCCAAATTTTGCCCGGAATATTCGGAACCCGGAACCGCAACAGCCTATCACACCGTGAAACCCCCAGAACACCGGAACAGAAACCAGAACCGGAATTGAGATTCTCCAAAAATCCGGAACAGGAACCTGAATGGGAATTGCGATTTTACCAAAATCCGGAACAGGAACCAGAATCGGAATTCCAAATTTTGCCCATAATATCCGAAACCCGGAACCGGAACTGCCTAAATACGAAAACCCTAGAGAAACAAGGGACGGGAAGGACTCCAGAGAGGGAGCGTCGGGGAGGGACCAAATTTTGCCCATAATATCCGAAACCCGGAACCGGAACTGCCTATAATACTGTAAAACCCTTGGAACACCGGAACAGAAACCAGAACCGGAATTGAGATTCTCCAAAAATCCGGAACAGGAACCTGAATGGGAATTCCAAATTTTGCCCATAATATCCGAAACCCGGAACCGGAACTGCCTATAATACTGTAAAACCCTTGGAACACCGGAACAGAAACCAGAACCGGAATTGAGATTTTCCAAAAATCCGGAACAGGAACCTGAATTGGAATTGCGATTTTGCCAAAATCCGGAACAGGAACCAGAATCGGAATTCCAAATTTTGCCCATAACATCCGGAACCCGGAACCGGAACTGCCCATCACTAGATTTTGGTGATTTAAAATTTAGGGCTCCACGTTCCCTATTTTTTGACTTGACGAGTGCTTTAGTCTTTTACAATACTCATCCTAACCCGTTTACAATTCCACTGAAATCAATACAACAAAAAATTTATTAATCAAAAATTGCTTAATAAATTTTTGATAACTTTTTAGAATTTTGGTGATTTTTACTATTGGATTCAAGCTTCCTACTTACGGCTCCAAGTACCCTAATTACGGCTTCAAGTTCCCTAATTTTAGCTCCAAATTCCCTCGGCTCCATCGACTCGAAATCTTTTGTAGATCAGTCGCAGAGCGTTGGTTTCTATTGTGAGGAAGGCTCGCTTGTTCGAACCCAGCTTCAAACCGAAAATTTTTCAATATAATTAAAAAAAGTGGGTTTTGACGCAAAATTCTTCAATTATATTTGCTAAACAATACAATTATTTTCTACTTTGGTATTTTTTAAGTGTTATACTGGCTGTTTATTTTAATCGCTGATCGTGTTTTAAAATAAGAATGCTGGAAATAATTCATTCTATCTTATACTTGGTTTTCAACAACCGAAACCTGATCGTTTCAAATGAGGAGAAAATATACAACAATTACAGACACACGTGACTTAAAAGCATTTACCCGACTCTATTTAAACGTCAATACCGCGGTACTAAGAAAGTAAAGACCGTTTAGCCAGGGTTTCAAATCATTTATATTTTTCTTCTCAAAAAGGTTTTGGTGGCGTTTTAAGTTTCCCTTAGTAAAAAAATGACATATCATTTTAGTGCTATAAATGTCCCTTAAATTATAAATACTTGTATTTTGTTATTTTGTTATATGTTGATTTCAATATTATGTTTCAATAAATTGTCTTTACCTGCAAAATTTATTAAATGAAGTGATTTTAAAAGTTTTTGCTAAATTTAAAATAAAAATGTGAGAAAATAGTTATAATCAACGTGCATTGTTTCTCCTATCAATTTTACAACCTCAAAAAACTTTAAATTTTTAAAATTTTTTTATTTTTAATAAAAAAAACTGAAGGTGCTCGTGCTGGTGAAGTAACCATTCCGTCCACAAAACAAAGAGTCACAATCATTATAACGTTGTTACTGGACAACAGCGTTGTTACTCTGACACAAAGAGTCACAATCATAATAACGTCGTTACTGGACAACAGCGTTGTTACTCTGACACAAAGAGTCAAAATGATTATAACGTCGTTACTGGACAACAACGTTGTTACTCTGACACAAAGAGTCACAATCATTATAAAATCAACCTGTCTCTGACTCATAATGCTTACATTATCTGTGTGTTCAAATATAAAAAGAGTCACAGTTATAATATTTTATGATGCTTCTGACTCATTGTGTCAGAATAACGATGATACATCCATAGATGTTTTTACCAGATAACGCAATCAAATTCTGAAAAACAAGCAAAAAACAACAAATTTAAAATATTTAATTTGGTTAATCCTTTGTTATAATTTTTGTACGTTTCAAATGTATTTAGAAGAGTAAAAAAAGTAACGTCGATTGCGTTCTTTACAAACTTATACATCAAGATCTTTTTTTTTGTTTTTAAATCCTAAATTCCATTTTAAGTTTTGATGCTAAGTTCCATGAAATTTTGATCCATAGTGTAATTTTCTCTTTATATAGGTAAGTTTATATTTAAAGGTCTGTTCAGACTTACGCACAATGCACGATGCACAATTTAGAATGCATAATTGTATCCGCTCACACTTGCGCACAATGTATAATACATTAAAACGAATTTTTAGCAAAAAAAATTTTAAAATATGGTTTAAAATGCTTATTTCTCCTAATACCAGACAGAAACTAACATAAATAGCGTTGCCAACATCGAAGGTAAAAAAAACTCAAATTAAAAGATAGTAGAATAAACAATACTAAATTTAGTCCGGAAAGCCAAAAACAAAAACAAAATAAAAATCCCTTTTTATCTATATTTTACATAGAATTATGTTTCCAAATTTGTTAAAAACAAAAATATCTTTAAATGTTATGTAGAATGAACATCGTTTTGATCGAAATATTTGTTATATGTTTGGTGTTTACAGCAGAAGAGTTTTCAACCTACGCATTTTTAGCAAAAAAAGTGCAAACAAAAACTTGAAACGCAGCTCCAAGTCGTATAATGCAATGTGCATTTTGTATTATGCATAACGTCGTTACTACGGCAAAATGAGCCACAGTCAATATAAAATTAACGACACTGTGACTCATTTAGCAGTTTATGGGGTACTGTTTCAAATTTAAAATAAGTCACAGTCGCATATAATTTATACAAATTGTGGCTCATTTTAGCATAGTAACGATGATAAGTGCGAACGCCTATTTTAGGGCTTTTGATGCATTGTGCGTCGTGCATAAGTGTGAACATCGCTAATTATGTTTCAAACTGAAACGCTGAAATAATATAATGATGAATAGGATCTAAAAAACAAAAAAAAATTTTTTTTGCAATTTTAATGTAACATTAACCCTATACATACAAACGAACACTCTTAAAAGAACGAAATAGGTACAAATCTTTATCGAATTCTTGCGGGATCTAATCAACGAATAAATCACTCTGAGACATGAAACTGATATACTGGGATTGTTTGCCTTTCTTGTGAATTTATCACTTGAAAGCTGGCAAGGCTTTTGTTTATTTTTTTAATTTCAAATCTCATTTCATAAATTTTTTGCTTATAACTATGGATTACTTTGCATTTTTCTATGAATATATAAACACTAAAACATATTTGTGTAACGAGTAACCAATGAAAATAAAAGCATGAAAAAGTTAAATTTATAAAGACTATTATCTCTTGAAGTAAATGATATATATTCCAAAAATAAAAGCTTTAGAAACTAAAACGTGTTGATAAAAGATGTCACTTTTGAAACTAAAAGGTATGCTATTGTGACACGATGACAGTAAATAAAAAAGCCGGATTCTTTTTTGTTTGTTTATAGGCAAATAAAATCTAGCTGGCCGCGATATTCGCAGTATTGAATCGACTATTTAACAACAAAAACATTCAAAATTTTTGACCAAAGCGGATAAATAATAAAGATTAGAACCTGTATTTTAATAATTATTTATCAAATTACTTAATTTCAAAGCTAAATGCAAGTTTTTCAAGGGCTAATTGGTTAATTTTTGTATATTTTGTAAAAAGGTAAAATTAAAAAAAGTCTGTACAATCCTTATTGTTGCCAAAAGGCTGTTTTTGTGCGGTTAGAAGTTTTATTTTGTTATTTTTTAATTTATTATTTTGATCAGTAAATCGATAATAAGGACCTAAATGAAAAAAGTGGCTCCTAAGAAAGTTGCGTAATTCTTACTTTTTTCCAATGAACCCATTTTATTTATGATCAATCAGTAATCGATAATAAGGACCTAAATGAAAAAAGTGGCTCCTAAGAAAGTTGCGTAATTCTTACTTCTTTCCAATGAACCCATTTTATTTATGATCAATCAGTAACGTAGGAGGAATATCGATTTTAAGATATGAGCGTTAGAATAAAACGCGGCTTATAAATAATAAAAACAAAAAAATCACGGCTTACTAATTTTGGGGGTACAAAAAGGTCTGGATTTTTACTCAACCATTTAAAGCAATTTTTTATATTTTTGAAATCAGCACGCCGAGAGCTTTAAAATGATATATTACTCGCCTATGTATAGGGGCTGTGTCAAAAGTTTTATTTTTAGGAGTCAGCCATTGCAGTGCCTTAGGGCATCAATATTTTTTTGGGACTATCACCAAAACAACCAAAATGAGCGTGATGCCAAAATTTGCATAATGTGTCACCCATACAAAAATTTTCAGCAAAACTCGGAAATTGACCCCCTTTAACCTCTTGGGGTACCCGACCCAGATAGATTACCCCTAACAATCTATATATTTTTGAGCTCAGGAAAATATTGTCAATCTGTACAAAAGTTTTCAGTCGTAAAGCCCCATATGGTAAAAAGTTAGAAATTTGGCCGAAAAAAATCCACTGTAAATTTCGGCAGTTTTGGGGCTAACCCCCCAAAATGTTTGAAAAAAATTTTTTTCAGGAGGTAGCCAAAAGTACAAGGACCTTAACGCGAGATATTTGCATATTGATCGCGGCGCGTTCAAAAGTTATAAGAGTGCTAACAAAAATTGTTTTGTCAAAATTTTTCCAGTATCGCTAAAAAAACAGAGGTCAATAAGTCAATAGGTCAATAGGTAAAAAATAGGTCAATAAATTCTACTCGGTCAACTAGGTTTCCAACAAGGTTAACAAGGTCAACTCGGTCAACTAGGTCAACAAAGTCAACTTAGTTAACTAGGTAAACAAGGTTAACAAGGTCAACTAGGTCAACAAGGTCAACTCGGTCAACTAGGTAAACAAGGTCAACTAGGTTAACTCGGTGAAGTAGGTAAACAAAACTTTAGACTTAAGTACCTAGTTACTTTTAACTCGGTATATTTAAGTACTGAATCTTTATTTATTTTCAGTTGTTTTTTTAAATAAATACAACAAAATAAAATAGTTTTAGGTATTTTATTACTATTTTAATAAAAAAAAACAAACGTTTTCTAAAAATAAAAAATCTTTATTTAATTTAAGTTTTTATAGTAAATGCTTCAGTTATTAATATCCAAAATTTGCTCTTCTTTTTGTGCTTGTTGCGAATTCCTTTACGATTTCTTCAAAACAAAAATACAATATTTTTAAACTCACTGCACTAATGTTTTGAATTATAAATAATTCCTTTTTTATAAATAAGAGATTTTATGAACCTAAATCACTTTAAATAATGCATTTTAGATAGCTTTAATACATTACAGAGTGATTTGGAAAAAAAATTTTTTTTTCTAAATTTTTAAAAAACCAAATTACGAAATTTTTTGCCTTCCAAGAATTTGAGGGGGGGATTAATCCCCCCAATCCCCCCCTGGCTACGGACTTGATATATCTGGCTATTTATCTTGCCTAATGCTAATGTTATTTCAAAGTTAGTACAATATTTTTTATAAGTAATAAGTACTACATAGAATCAAAACAAGCAATCATATTGGTTGATTTATGTACCCCCCCCCTCCTAAATTTTCCAGCCGACTATAGCATTGGCTCGGATTTTTTTCATATAGGTAGCAGACCTGTGCACGGTCTGAAAATGCCCCCCCCCCGTTTTATTGGAGGATTTGCCCCCCCCCCCCGCCAAAAAATGAAAAAGTACCCTAAAAATATGACGTTATTTTTGACCTATGATGACACCATCATCGCGAATTTTTTGCAGTTTTTAGCTTATTTCAATGTATTTTAAACCATTTTAGACCTATTTTTACCTTATTTTCGCTTTTTTTGTCCCTTTTTTCCCTTTTCCCTTTTTTTTCTCTTTTTTTCTCTTTTTTTTCTTTCCCCCCTGCTTGCCCTCTCCATTTCAAAAAAGTTGCCCCCCCTGTGCCCCCCCCCCGTTTTAACCCCGGGGGGGCAGTGCACAGGTCTGAGGTAGGTACCATCGGTGGGCAGCCTCTCGGATTTTGGGGGTATAGGGGAGGTCAAATTTTAGGGGGGTCTCTGGCAAGACCCAAATTTTGAGGGGGGGTGTACTCTTACCCAATATTTCCGCGCTGCCTTAAAATGGGCTTAAAATGCGTAAAAAACTTAAAACTAGCTTATAAATTTTATTTTTTAATTCTTTTAATAATACTGTGTTTATATACTCTTAGAATTAAATTAGAAATCATAGTTTTTTTAATAATTACGTAATAATAAAATAGTAATTATATTGTCGTCTTGATTATAAAATCAAGTATCACAAACTTTTTAATCCACAATCTTATATTTAATTAAAAATTATATACATACATCCCCCTCGATAACCTACAATGGGGATTACGCCACTCTGGAGGTCGTGGTTGATTTGGTTCACCAAAACCGCCATTGCCACCTTAGTGAGGTAATTGCCACGCTGCGTGTTGTGGCGTAGCGGCTTGCCGCGCTGAGGGGGCTGAGGTCCTTACCGTGTGGCCATTGCGGCCTAGCCCACAACCGGAGGAGTAAGTTTATCTTTACATACACTATTGTGCAACCAAAAGATAAGCCTTCCTCCCACGGTAAGACAAACCGACCAAAAGTAGGCCTAGGGAATAGATGTGATATAGGTAAAATAAATTACGCTGTTACATTTGGTAAACTATATACTAATTTTGTTTTTCTATTATAGGAGAAATACCAGGACCAGATGGCGGAGGAGTAAGTTTATCTTTACATACACTATTGTAAAATAAATTACGCTGTTACATTTGGTAAACTACAGACGTGTGCACTGCCCCCCCCCCCCGGGGGTTAAAACGGGGGGGGGCAATTCCAAAATGGGGGGGGTGGCACGGGGGGGGGGCAACTTTTTTGAAACGGGGGGGGGCAATAAAACGGGGGGGGGGCAAGCAGGGGGGTAAGAAAAAAAAGAGAAAACATGGGTAGAACAAGAGCAAAAATGAAGGGAAAAGGGAAAAAAGGGACAAAAAAAGCGGAAATAAGGTAAAAATAGGTCTAAAATGGCTTAAAATACATTGAAATAGGCTAAAAACTGCAAAAAATTCGCGATGATGGCGTCATCATAGGTCAAAAATGGCGTCATATTTTTAGGGTACTTTTTCATTTTTTGGCGGGGGGGGGGGGGCAATAAAACGGGGGGGGGGGCAAATCCTCCAATAAAACGGGGGGGGGGGGCATTTCCAGACCGTGCACAGGTCTGAAACTATATACTAATTTTGTTTTTCTATTATAGGAGAAATACCAGGACCAGATGGCAATACTATCAGCAGACAAAGAAATCAAAAAACACAACAAAAACAACAAAAAGGGACAAACCAGAACTTCCAGCAAGAACCACCATCAACATCAAAATGTTACCTACTTTCAGCCATCATCATGATCAACTCCCGACTCTTCTTACTTTTGCTTATAGTCCTTTTATTATACCTTTTTTTATTTTTATTATTTTTATTGTTCTCTCTGTATTATTAAACATAACCTCACATCTAATCCCTAAAATCCTCTGATAGGGGTGGGGCTTTGACTAACATTCTACATCAACAACAGTGCTGATATAGGGTGGTAGGCGGTAATATGGAATATCCATGGCCGGCCCGCTTCAGCTTTAAAAAAAAAAAAATATATACATACATGGGCGTAGCCAGGGGGGTCTAGACCATACATGGGCACGGGAAGGGGTTGGGGGGGGGGTTAACCCCCCACCGAATTCTGAGAAGGGGGGTTACATCCTCCCCCACTCAGAAGTGGGGGGGGGAGAAAATGTTAATCGCCCCCCCCACAAATTTTGGAAAAATAAAAAAAGTCTTTAAAATGACTTCTAACTGCCTCCAAACAGGGACGTAGCCAGAGTTTCATTTTGGGGGGGGGGGGGGCGGATTTTAGTAAAAAAAAAAATTTCGGGGGGGGCTCCGCCCCCCCCGAAATTTTGGGGAGGGCGGAGCCCCCCCTTAATTTTTGAAAACGTTAAAAAAGCAGGGATAAACGTAGATAAAGCTGTATAATACACTGTTTTTAGCCTAATAACCTATTATCTAATGTTTTTAGCGGTAAAAACATGTTTTCTTAGTTAAAAATTACATAAGCACACATTGACAGAGCCTGGATTTTACAAAAAAGGAATTTAGAGACGTTAGTTTCAGACCCCTTGGCTAAACCCACATTGTAAACCAAAGCACATGAGCAGCATTTCGGCTCCATGTTTTCTAGGGTACCTACCTATATGAAAAAAATCCGAGCCAATGCTATAAGCGGCAGGAAAATTTAGGAGGGGGGAGGTACATAAATCAACCAATATGATTGTTTGTTTTGCTTTCTGTGTAGTACTTATTACTTATAAAAATTATTGTACTAACTTTAAAATAACATTAGCATCAGGCAACATAAATAACGAGATATATATGTATGTATACTATAGAAAGTGACCGCTGAGCGAAGCGAAGCGGAACAAACTTTTGGTTTTTAGGGCTCCATTGGGGTACTAAAATTATTTTAAAGTTTGGCGCCGAGCGATTAGCGAGGCGCTAGAAAATTTTGAATTTTTAGCCTCTGAAAACCCCCCAAATTTTACTATCTGGCGACCATTTCGGGGGCGGGGGGAGGCCAACCACTATCCTTATTTTTCCTTCTGTCCGACCGTTTCGGGGGGGGCGGCCGCCCCCCCCCCCCCCCCCCCCCCCTGGCTACGTCCCTGCCTCCAAACTTAAGTTTTGAGGTCAAAATGAATGTTTTAAGCAATAAAAAGCTCAAAAATGCAATAAAAAGGGCTTTTTGACCTAAAATTAGCGTTTTTTACCTATTTTTTTTTTCAAAATCGAAAAACGACATTGGTAAAATGCACTCCAGAAAAAAAACGATATGGGTATTTTGCGTTTCTCGGATTTTAACCCCCCCCCCCTAATTTGGGGTTTAACCCCCGCCCCCACTCCGGACCAACTTGCCCATGTATGGTCTAGACCCCTTTTTTGGGTCGGCAAAGGGAAAAATTTGGAGTTCGACCCCCCTTTTGGGTTGCCAAGGATAAAAATTTGGGTGGTCTAGAACAATGGCGTGCCCAGAATTTCATTTGGGGGGGCGGTCTGAGGGGGGTAAATACTAACTCTGTAGGTGGGTCTGGGGGACGGCTCCCCCCCCCCCGTAATGGGAGGTCTGGGGGGGCAAGAGCACCCCAGCGGGGTCAAGGGGCAGAGCCCCTTGTCAGGGGGGTCCGGGGGGCAGAATGCCCCCCCGAAGGAGAAAATTTTTAATTTAAGGCGCTAAAATACACTAGAAATTTTAATTCCAGATGTTTATTACAAAATTTAAGGGTTTTTTTATTCCTTTACATTTAAAACAGGTGTTTAAAACGTTAATAAAAGGTTAATAATGTTTAATTAATGTTTGTTGAATAATAGGAGAAAAAATGAAGTATATGACATAAACAAGGTGGCGCGGAAAATTTTTTTAGTCCTTTTATACCGCTTAAAAATTTTTCTTTGGGAGGCGAATTTGGGGAGGGTGTCCCCGGGTACCCCAAATTTAAGGGGGGGGGAGTCAGCAAAATCCGAAATTTGGGGGGTATAATCCCCACAAACCCCCCTGCCCACCTATGGTAGGTACCCTAAAAAACACGGAGTCAAGATGCTGCTTATGTGCTTTGGTTTACAATGTGCGTATAGCCAAGGGGTCTGAAAGGTCTCTAAATTCTTTTTTGTGAAATCCAGTCTCTGCCAATGTGTGCTATTGTAATTTTAACTAAGAAAACATGTTTTTACCGCTAAAACCATTAGATAATACGTTATTAGGCCAAAAACAGTGTAATATACAACTTATACGTTTATCCTTGCTTTTTTTAACGTTTTCAAAAATAAGGGGGCACCGCCCCCCCCCCCCCCTAAAAATTTTGGGGGGGGGTGGGCGGAGCCCCCCGCCGAAATTTTTTTTGTACTACAATCCGCACCCCCCCCCCCAAAAAAAAAAAAATAAAACCCTGGGTACGTCCCTGTATGAAATAAACTAGTTTCGATAAAAATATAAGTTTTTATTAGACGCAAAATCTGTACCATACACAAAAACGATAATTTTAAACCAAAATGGAGAACTGAATACCCCAGGCGCTAAAAACTTTACCTTTTGATAGCTAAATTTCAAGATGCAACACCTTATTTATACAATATTTATATTGTAATTGGCACGGTCCAGTGATGAACCTCCTTTATTATAGTTGTTGTGTCACTCCGCTCAAAAATGACAAAACATTTACCATTGCATCGTTGATGTATTTTAACGTTTTTGCAGCAATTATAGTATTTTTCTCGTACAATTATTTGCTAAAAACTATCGACATCAAAGCCACACTCTGATGCTTATATAACTTTACAAATCCTTACTTATTATTTACGATAAATCACATACTTTCCAGCACACATTATAGTTTTTTACAAATTTCTTTTCTATTTATACAGTTAAATCTGCGCTGTGTGTATACTGTGTGTCTTGTCCTGTTTCTAATAAAAGAAATAAAACGCAACATACATAATATATAATCCAAGTCCAAGCAAAAAACGTGGGAAATAAAAAATCTATAAAAAATATTGCGGAAGTATATGCATTTTTTTATCGAAAAAAAACACAAAATACAAACAGATTGTCACGCAAAACTCACAGATAAGTTAAGGATTTCCTTCCCACTCTGCTTCAATATTCAACACTAAATAAAAATAAATTATATAAACGCTTGCAAGCACGAACATACCGAATTATTATATTATAACGTCTAAAAAGCCTCCATCTTCAACCACAAAATATAGCTGCCTTACGCAACAACCTTCCACCGGACACGATTAAAACCCACAAAAAGAATAAAGGTCAGGGTGTAAGGCCTTGGGTCTTCTGGTTCCGATTGCTGGCGTGGGCTCCTAACCCGCCGCTGCTTAAACCAAAAGCCTCGTATATAGTAAATTGGCCCTAATGATACATGAGTATTCAATGGGATGAATAAGCCGAGGCGTAAGCGCTCGGGAAACAAAAAGCCACTCCGAACTGACCACTAGCCCCTTTCCCAAACAGCAATAGCACCAGCCGGTCCGTCTTTCCGCCAGGACGATCGGGGAATATGAGATATTTGATACTCATACACAAAACACACACAAGACACAACCCGCCAACCGCCTTTGTATATGTACACACAAGGAGCCGGATTTCATTTATGTGCGGTGGGTGCATTACATGATCGGAAACGGGGCGAAGGGGATCTGGACATTCAGCCCCGAAGAAAACGAGCTAAATGCTAAATCTCATCAAGCGCCGTGTTTTCCCATTTCACGGAAATCCCCCGCGGTCAATCTTTAACATCCCAGCCCAGCCCAGCCCCAGGCCGAACTACCAACGCAAGCACGGAAAGACCAGACGCCATTTTTAAGCCAAGTCTTGTGAATCAGCTCAGCATTAACCTTCCTAAAATCCTGAATCTTAATTTAATAAAATCCTAATCTGATAAAATTCTCAAAAGTATCCCTATTGGTTTGAAAATTTCGATTCTAATCAAACGAAAGAAAGTCATGGATATATAGGTATATATTGGGTGAATATATAAATGCGTAGCCTCTACAAAGCTCAACCCTTTCTAGAGAACTAATAGGGCGGGCGGCAGCCTTCCGGATTTTTTAAGTCAAAAATTAGTGGCAAAATTAAAAAATTAGTAGGAGTATACCCAAAAATTTTTAAGGAAATAAGTACCACCTTCAAAAACTTGACGTTTATAGTGTTTTTAGTACTTGGACAGGACCCGCAAATTTTATGTGAGCGCCCTTAAGGTAGAATACCACAGTTATGACGATTTTTACTAAAAGTTAGATGTTGATATTAATTTTTGTCTAACAAAAGTATAGTGCGATCGAAAACTCAAATTGATGTATCCAACGGTAGAAGTTTCATCGTTTACCGAATGTTCTATTTCGAAATATATTGTTTGATGAATTTAAAGCTCAAAAAACAGTTTTTGGCCATTTAAAAAATTTGATTAGCTTAGTTTTTCCTGCAATTTTATAGAAAGTTAACAAAAAATAGGGGTACTTTTAGATGTGGTTTGAAGTAAAACGTAATTTAAAATTTTAAGAAACTTAAGAAAATCCTGAATTAGTTTTTTAATCAAATACAATTCAAAAGTATTGATTAGACTTGTGTATAACTATTTCCAAACTTTCATTAAAATCTGAGCGAATCAAATTTTTTAATTTTCATTTAAATTTTTTTGATTTAACGCCGAGAAACTACATTTCAAAACGTTGTTTAAAAGTATTTTTACGAGAGAGATCTCAGATGGGCCAGTAGCCGAGTGGTTACAGTGTCGGACTTAGATCCTCAGACGTGTTGGTACGAGTCATACGCAGGCAAAACTTTTAATGTCGAAAAAATTTTTTTTTTAATTTTTAACTTTTTAATTAAAAATGTCTTTTTATTGAAGATACGCTAAATCAAAAATGAAAAAAAAAATATTTCTGGTAATGTATTTTATTATAATATAATGTATTTTTGACATGTATTTTATTGGTGTCATTTAATAATTGTGGACGATAACAATTTAAAAAAAATGAATGTGAAAAATGAAATGAGCAGGTCATACGTCAGTAAAAATTAATTAGCAAAGATCTGCCGTCAAAATCTAACTGAGGTGTTCTACCTTAAAGGAAAATTCTAGAAGGAAGGTGTCAGCAATTTTTGGGTACCTATTTTTTTTAAAAAGGGGGGGGGGCGGGGGCGGTAGTAGTTATACCCAGTGGCGTAGCCAGGATTTCGTTTTGGGAGTGGACGGTCTGGGGGAAAAATTGTCATATACACAACAATTGTCACTGCCCATAGATGAACACACTCACAGAAGCTAGAGGTGGGTGGGTGTTTACCCCGGGTGAATGACATTTCAACATCTAGGAGGGGGGTCGAACCATAGATGTTTTTGGTCGGGTCCGCTAGGGGGGGGGGTCCACCCCCGGGTGGAAGGCCAAAATTTTTTAGGGGGGGTGTCAAGGGGGGTCCGGACCCCCCTGGCTTTTTAGGGGGGGTCGACCCCGGGTGCGAGATTTCAAATTTAGGGGGGGTCAGGGGGGTCCAATTTTTCAGCAAAATTTTTTAAACTCAATAATTTAAGTGTTTTTAGGTCTAATATTGAATTTTATGTATTAAAACAGCCTATTTAGGCCTAAAAAGTGTATTTAAACACTGTTTTTAACTAAAAACCTGTGTTTTTGTCAGTAAATAAAAAAATATACTTCCAAATTGGTCGGGAGGGGGGGAGGGGAGGGGGGTCCAGCCTTCCAGGGGGGGGGGTAGGTCGGACCGCTCTCGAGCTTGGGGGGGGAGAGGGGGCCCCCTGGATTTTTTCCAGGGGGGGTCCAAAATTTTGGCTCTAGGGGGGGGTGCACCCCTCTGTCCCCCCCCCAAAAACATCTATGGGTCGAACCCCCCTAGCTTTCTAGGTGGGGTCCAATGTCCGAAACAAAATACTTTTAAACCATTAAATAATAGGTTTTTTTATAAGATAATACTATATTTCATTGAATAAAAAGCGATATTCTGGTATAAAAAGGATGTAAAAACATGAATTTGTATTAAAAATTCACCTTTTTGGAAGAAAATTTAGTATAAAAAAAATACTTTCTCGAGAGGTGGGGGTCAGGTTTCAAAATCTAGAGTGGGGGGTCAGGGGTACAAAATTCGAAAATTTAGGGGAACGGGGGGCCCCTGGATTTTTTTCCGAGGGGGCCCCCAAAATTTCGAACTAGGGGGGTTGTGGATCCTACCCTAACTCCCCCTTGTTCATCTACGTCACTCACTGCCACGTTATTTTTATACAGTTTTTCCGCATTGAGCATAAGCTCAATAAGCAACTGTCCATACTACGGAATTCCCCAACTCCCAAGAGAAGTCCAAACCTACGTGAATGAATATAAATCTAATGACTACACTAGAAGTCTTGATGTGATGTGCGGATAGCAACAGGACAGGATATCTGAAAGCATAACCGCGAAAGCCAGCGGCCACTCGAGAATCAAATTTTCTTGCGAAAACGAAATTTAAATTACGAATTGACCAATTCTTATTAAGAATTTCGAGAATCAAGAATTTAAAATCCAGAACTATTTTATATTATAATACATTGATTATTTTATACTTAAATTACTATAGACACACAAATTTGATATTCAGAACAACTGCAAACTAATGGATCATTATATTAATTTTCCAGGTTAAAAATTTTTTTATACAAATATTTTTTAGGCTTATTAAATGAGACTTGATGAAAGAACCCTTTAAAGGCTGGTTCATACTTATGTAAAAACGTCCTTTGGATAAAGGACAAACACAGCGTATAAACGTATGTAAAAACGACCTTTGGACAAAGTCCAAAGGACGTTTTTACATAAGTATGAACCAGCCTTCAAAAGATTAGCTAATATGCTACTGCCACAACGCTCAGAACCCTTGGTGCTCTTAGCGAGTGAACAAAATCCACATTGCGAAAAAGAAAGAAAAATAACCTAACATAACCGGGAACGACCTATTTAGCTCCCGCCACTTTGCTCCTGACCCATTTCGCTCCCAGGAAATTTTTGCAAATTAATCATTTTTTGCTGGGACCATAGGTGAGCACGGTGGGGGAAGCTAGAGGGGGGTGGTTACCCGGGATAAATCGAATTTTGAATTCTAGGAGGGGGGTCCCAGGGGGTCCGGACCCCCCTAGCTTTTTAGGGGGGTCGACCTGGGGTGCGAAATTTTGAAATCTAGAGGGGGGTCAGGTGGGGTCCGGTGTTCAAAGCAAAACAGTTTTAAACCATAATAACTTTAATAATTGTTCTTTTTATAGGATAATACTACATTTTATTGAATAAAAAGCCATATTCATGTATAAAAAGGGTGTAAAAGCATGAATATGTGATGAAAATTCACGTTTTTGGAAGAAAATTTAGTATATAAAAGGGACCTAAAATTTTCCCGAAGGGGAGGGGGGGGGTCAGATTTAAAAATCTAGAGGGGGGTCAGGGGTAAAAAATTCAGAAATTTGGGGGGAGGGGGCCCCCTAGATTTTCGTCTAGGGGGGGCCCAAATTTCGAGGCTAGGGGGGGTGAACCCCACCCTGCCCCCCCTTTCTCACCTATGGCTGGGACCAACCTCGCTCTTGGCTTATTTCGGCCAATTTTATAAATTTATCACAAAAAAGATTTATTTAATTTTTAGGTTTCGCTTAGGCTTAGGAAAATGTAGGGTTTCCATCTTTAAGAGCGTCGCAAAAAATGCGTTCACAAAATTTGCCAGGAGCGAAGTGGGCCGGGAGCGAAGTGTATACAATTCAATATAACCACAATTGCAGCAAAATTAAGTTAAAACCAGGAAAGAATAAAGTGTAACACATAAAATTTTTTTAGCAAGTGTAATACAGTAAAACATAAGAATTATATTAAAATCAAACTAAATAAAAAATAATACGATACCTATACCAATACCACCCAGATTCGCATATTTAAAATGTTTTAATTATTAGGCCAGCATTGTAAATAACAATTATTAATTAAGGATCGCCAGTAAAATAAGAAATCAGCGTTAAAAATAAAAACAAGTTTGGGAAATTTTCATCGTTTAAAAGTTTAAAAAAAAGATTGCAAAATGATAAAACACATTTTCCCCCAAAAACTATCTTGAACGACTATTAACTTTAAAAACCAAAAACCTCAATTCCGGTTCAATTTACATTAATAAAAATCTTCTTGATGTAGTAATGTTATATACGAAGGAAGAACAGGACTTTTCGCTACAAATGTTATAATTTTTTCACAGAATGAGTAAAATCTAGAAATTGATACCTTTGATATTAAATGAAGAGATGAAGAGCAATGTCTGCGAACATAGGTGTTTTGGGGGGGGGGACAGAGGGGTGCACCCCCCCTAGAGCCAAAATTTTGGACCCCCCTAGAAAAAATTCAGGGGACCCCCCTCCCCCAAAGCTCGAGAGCGGTCCGGCCTGACCCCCCCCCCCTAGCAAAGCTGACCCCCCGTTCCCCCCCGCCCGACCACTTTGGAAGGATATTTTTTTATTTACTGTCAAAAACAAGGGTTTTTAGTTAAAAACAGTGTTTAAATACACTTTTTAGGCCTAAATAGGCTGTTTTAATACATAAAATTTAATATTAGACCTAAAAACACTTAAATTATTGAGTTAAAAAAATTTTGCTAAAAAATTTGACCCCCTCACCCCCCCCCCCCTAAATTTGAAATCTCGCACCCGGGGTCGACCCCCACTAAAAAGCCAGGGGGGTCCGGACCCCCCACCCCTAAAAAATTTTGGCCTTCCACCCGGGGGTGGACCCCCCCCCTAGCGGACCCGACCAAAAACACCTATGGTCCCGACCCGACCTTCTGGAAAAATATCAGAGGTGAGGCTTCTCTTTCACCTAAAGCTTGAGAACCCTCACCGGACCCTTTTCCCCGCGAAACCCAACAATACCCAGAGGTGTTTTTGAGGGGAACAGAGGGGTGCACCCCCCCCCCCCCCCTGGAGCCAAAATTTTGGACCCCCCCTTGAGAAAAAATTAGGGCCCCCCCTCCTCCTAAAGCTCGAGAGCGGTCCGGCCTGATCCCCCCTAGCAAGGTTAACCAACCCCCCCTCCCGACCAACTCGGAAGTATATTTTTTTATTTACTGTCAAAAACACGGTTTTTTTAGTTAAAAACAGTGTTTAAATACACTTTTTAGGCCCAAATAGGCGGTTTTAGTACATAAAATTCAAATATAAGATCTAAAAACACTATAATTATTGAGTTAAAAAAATTTTGCTACAAAATTGGAGGCCCCTGACCCCCTAAATTTGAAATCTCGCACCCGCGCTAGACCCCTAAAAAGCCAGGACCCCCAGACACCCCTGGACCCCCCCCTAAAAAATTTTGGCCTTCCACCCGAGAATGGACCCCCCCCTAGCGGACCCGACCAAAAACACCTATGACAATACCCCTCCACCTCAACCCTCCCAGCAATTGTTTTTCGTCTAATTTACTTTCAAAAAAACATTTTTAGTAAAAAAAAACGTTATTTTTATACAGTTTTTACAACAAAACATTCTCCGGTTAGATTTTATTAGGTTCCTTAGCCAAAACCTAAAACCAAAAAAACACGTTTGGTTTAATTAATCCAAATTTAGATTTTTTTTAAATTTTATCAAAAACAGTTTTGCATATTCAAACAAACTCTAAGAAGTTTCTTTATTTAAAAAAAAAAAATTCAGAAAGACAAGCCCTTGATTTAATTTTTTCAAGAAATCCTTTGCATTTGAGCCGTCTTATCTATCTTCCACAAATCTAAACGACACTCTAGAGGGCAAAAGAATATAGGGAATATTGAAATGCTTACGGAATTTTTTATCGAACATTTTTACCAGCCGTTCCCT
>JASAMX010003398.1:0-11511 GCA_030248175.1 Microlaimidae sp. YZB2_3 | reverse complement strand
GGCGTTAAGTTAAACCCGGATTTTGGGGGTGGTGTTAAAATCCGAGAAACGCAATTTACCCATATTGTTTTTTTTCTGGAGTGCATTTTATCCATATAATTTTTCGATTTTGAAAGAAAAATAGGTAAAAAGCTAATTTTAGGTCAAAAAGTTCTTTTTATAGCAGTTTTGAGCTTTTTAATGCTCAAAACACTTATTTTGACCTCAAAACTTAGCTTGGAAGCAGTCAGAAGTCATTTTAAAGACGTTTTTTTCTATTTTATCAAATTTGGGGGAATAACCTTTTCTCCTTCCACCCACTTCTAAGTGGCGGATGGTTAAACTTCTTGTCTCAGAATTGGGGGGGTTAAGCTTCCCAACCCCCCCCCGTTCCCATGTATGGTTAACCCTTCGCACTTTTCGAGTACAACCTAAACAATCGGGAAAACATACCATGGTACCAGCAACATATCACGATACAAATCACACGTGAATTCATAAAAATATTATAAAATAAACCGCACAGAAACTTTTGAAATTAAACTAAAGCAGTTGATCGCTGAGTTGTGCAGAGTTTTTTTGAAACTCAAATCAAAACCGGGTTTTATGGAATAACCAGTGATATAACGTATTTATTTCAGTATTTAGTGATCGTACTATCCTCCAATACTATGCCCCGGAGCTTCGGCCGTTTAAATCGTAAGATCCCCATGCTGGCAATGTGTTTTTTTTTATTTGAATAAGTTTTGTAAATTCCAAAAAAATAGTTTTAAAAGAATTATTGACTGCACTTTTTAATTACTCTCGTATTCAGTATAAAAATAGGGTGGAGCTCCGGGGCGCCAAGTGTCGCTCCGGAACGGGGGGGGGGGGGGGGGGGTTGGGGGTTGGGGGGGTTTTGGGTGGGGGGGGGGTTTTTGGTGGTGTTTTTGTTCTTGCTTTGTTTTGGGTGTGTGTTTGTTGGGGCTTTTGCTTGTTTTTCTTTTTTCTTTGCTAATGGTTTGTATGGGTATTTTGCGTTTCTCGGATTTTAACGCCCCCCCCCTACATTTGGGGTTTAACCCTCCCCCCACTCCGGGCCGACTTGCCCATGTATGCTTCGAAGCTCATCATTATTTTTTATATTAACCAAACATTATAATAATAACATTTAGCGATTTTTATCATTGGCCAAAAAATATTGTCTTACAAAACAAAACTCTATTTGACCCGCAAAAACAATTGAGTCTGGATAGTACTGGCATTTCAAAAGTCATTTTTTCTGAAATCAAATTTAAGTTACTATTAAAAAATTTGCAATAATATCCTAACAGAAACCCACATATGCATTCTAACTACTTGTAAAGCTTGCCAACCGTATCATTTTTATCGCTTGATTGTTTTTCTTCATAATATAATTGCCTAACTAAAATAATCTTTTTAAACAGGAAATGTTTTCATTAATTATCATAGTGTGCGCTTTTGATCTAAAAAAAAAGGTTTTGCAGTCGAATATTGATAATTCTTTTATGAATGGGTGTTGCCAAGGGTGTGGTGTCTAGGGAGTCTGAATCAGACCTCCTTTTAGGTTGTGCAGAGTAAAACTTTTGGGGGTGCAGAAGTTAATTTTTTTTTAATTTTTCTCGCGCTTTACTCCAAATAGCGCTGGATCGTTTTTTATGGCATTAGAGTTGAAAAAAGCGCAATTTTGTAGGTTTTTCTAACTATTTTTGCGATACATTTTAACGCAAATAAGAAAGTTATTTGCTTTAAATGATAAAAATAAGATTAATAGTTTAAAGGTCTTAAGATGTGGCGTTATGCAATGTTAAATTTCAGCGCAAATTCACATTACACTTTCTTAGTTGTTAAATATATAATTGTTTAAGAAAATTAAGAAAATTTAACGAAAATTTTAAGATACCAACCAAATAGTTTTTTTTACAAAAAAATAATTTGGTTTTTTTTGGAATTAATTTTATTATCGACGTTAAAAGGAAAATAATTAAATAAACAATCTGCGCGAAGCATGGATTTTTTTAGATATTTGATAATCTTTAAACCACTGGACCCCGCCTATTTTCCAAAATTTTGTTCAGGGTAAAAAGAGACGCCCGGACCCCTTTTCTGAATGCTTCTATTAATGGCAAAACAAGATAATTTTTAGAGACAGCATTAGCATTCAAGGGATTTTGAATTTGAATTTTAAATATTATGTTTTTTGAAGTATTAACATCGCTAACCTGAAAGGCTTGTTCAGCTATTATAAAACAAAAATAATAACGCTTACAATTTTTTACAAGAAAATAAACCGTAAAAAACAGGAATGGAAACAAAACAATGCACACAAAAAACTGGAATATTAAAATCGGAATATTTTGAATGAAAAACTGGAATGGATGAACACAAAATATAAAAAAACACAAAACAAAACAAAAAACCTGACTAGTCAACTTTTATAAATCATCACAAAATAACAGAAGTGACCAGACAAAAATATTAAAGCTATTTAACAACGATCTCTTTGCTTAAACTATAACATCGCAAAAGGAAGACACGACAAATCAATAAGAAAGAACAATAAACATAATTAAATTCAGAAATATTCACAGACGCCTTTATGATGCAGCGTGTTTAATAGTATTTATCGTACATCTAATCATCAAAAAAAAGTCTAATAAAAAACTATTCTTGGTTCGGACCAAGGGCGAAGCCAAGGAGGCGGATGAGGGTGGGGTCATACTCATACGTGGGGTTGTTCGAGTTTCAAATCTCTCATTTTGGGCGGCAAGAGTAAAAAATTGAAAATTCTTTTGGGATCAGTCTCGCTTTTAATTCTCGCTTCAGAATTTATTCTGCTCAGCTGTTATACCTTTTAAACCTTTGAAACGATATTTACCTATTTTTTTGGAATTTTTTAGCACATTTTGTAAGAATACATTCTAAACATAAAATTTTTGGGCATTAACCATAGGTGGGCAGGGAGGGTTGTGGGGAAGTTATACCTTATACTCCAAAAAAAAAAATCCCGATTATAACCGACACCCCTCTAAAATTTGGGGGTACTCCGAACAACTCCCCTAAAATTTGGGGGGTCCCATCCCAGTACTAAAAACGCTAAAAATGAAGTATTCGAGGTATATCCCCAAAATTTTTTTGGGACACCACCCAAATTTCGGGGGTTAAGTATACCCCTCCCCAAAATCCGGGAGGCTGTACACCTATGGGTTAAACTTATAAGATGCAAGTGGTTATATAAAAGAAAGTATGAAGCGAAGTAAGAAAATTCTTATTGCTTTTGAATGTGTTTTTCAAAATCCTGACTTTACTTCTGGTTGGTACGTAATGCCCAATTTGTTATCTGGTTAAAGTAACATTTACATAAAGCTAGAACTCGCCTAAATCAATACTTAAAACATTTAACAATCAATGTTTTATATAAAAAAAATCTGATACACCACTTAAAAGTTTTTACAAACCCACCACCTGCAACAATTATTTTCTTTTAAATTAGTTTAACTTTTTTTAAGCAGCTTATAAGCAGTCTAAATTAATTTTTTTTTATTTTCGCGGTTTATTCGACTTCTGATTGACAAAACAAATTAATTTTTGCAAAAAAATGTAAAAAAATCATTTTATTAAATTTAGAACGCCAACATTTTTGCACAACCTATTGAGTATTTTTTTTTACTATTAATACATTAAACTTGTTTGTTGAACACCACAATTAGGCGCACACGTATTCCAGCTAAATTATACCGCAATCCGTACAGTAGAGTTCGTAAAAGGTTCGACTTTCTAGTTCTGTCACCGAAGAAAAGTTGCACCAAGTTCTTCATATGATTGGTGTACTACCGTGGTGCCCTACAGGAATTTACCCTGTGGACATATTATGTGCATTTTCCGCTAAAATCCACCGGCGTGTTTTGTTTTTTGCACTAAAGGTCCCAGCTGAACAAATGATGTTTCACCAGCATGTCCCGGACTCCCTCTTTGAGTGGTTTATCCGGGATTCCGGCGGTTTTCGACGCCGCAGCTAGAGCCATTGCCACTTTCTAAATCAATAATCGATTTTTTTTTTTGAAATATTGCATAATAACATTAGTTCATAAAGAAAGATACAAAATAATGATTGCAGTTTTTATGAGAGTAAAATGTCAATAATGACAGACACATTTGACTACCAACAATACAGGTGCGCGAATCAATAGTTCCGAACGCACTTTTATAGACTTTGTGATATCCCTGGATTAACTTTTGTCAGTAATCATTACACAGAATGCTCGTCACATTTTGTTGTTGTTGCATTACCTAAAACTTATCTCCCCTATAGAAATTATACAAAGGGCAGGCGCTGAGACAAGCCAGAAGGGGCGAAAAAATTTCAACCCCATGGGTGAGACCATAGATGAACACGGTCAACAAGCTAGGGGGGGTGTTTACCCCGGGTAAATGACATTTCAAAATCAAGGGGGGTCCTAGGAGGGAACGAACCCCCTCTAGCTTTCTAGGGGGGTCGACCCGGGGTGGAAGATTTTGAAACCTAGAGGGGGGTCAGGTGGGGTCCAATTTCCGAAACAAAATACTTTTAAACCATTAAATGTTTAATAATAATTTTTTAATAAGATAATACTACATTTTATTGAATAAAAAGCGATATTTAGGTATAAAAAGGGTGTAAAAACATGAATTTGTGTTAAAAATTTACGTTTTTGGAAGAAAATTTAGTATAAAAAAAGTACTTAAAATTTTCTCGAGAGGAGAGGGGGGTTCAGATTTCAAAATCTAGAGGGGGATTAGGGGTAAAAAATTCGAAAATTATTGGGGGGAGGGGGGGCTGGATTTTTGTTCAGGAGGGGGGCTCAAAATTTCGAGGCTAGGGGGGGTGGGTGGACCTCACCCTACGCCCCCTTTTTCATCTATGGTTGAGACTCTTCGTCCAACATTGATAACGATGTTGCCAACCTTTACCGCTAGAGTGTTCACTGCGCGCAGTGTTCACCCATTCCGAGGTCTTAGCTAAATGATTTTAAGTCGCCGCCTGATTTTGATCTTACATTTAACGTCGTACATGAGCAGCATAGGTATTCCTGTTCCTGCAAAGCCAATGGTACAGACTCCATACACTATGGAGCTGCATTTGTCCACTAGTTTGCTAGATGGAAAACTGCCATGTGTAGCCGAGGTACAACAACAATCACTCTAGCCATACCAAGCTGGACTCATTACGATATGGGTAAAATGCACCCCAGAAAAAAAAGATATGGGTATTTTGCGTTTTTCGGATTTTAACCCCCCCCTTATTTGGGGTTTAATCCCCTTTCTTTCCGGACCAACTTGTCCATGTACGGTCAAGGGGGTCTCCCCCTTTTTGGTCGGCAAAAGAAAAAAATTTGGGGTTGGACCCCCCTTACGGGTCCAACACAAGGATAAAAATTTAGGGGTCTAGAACGGCCATTTTTTAAAAAATTTTCTCGCGCTTCGCTTCGCTTAGCGCTCTCTTAATTATATAGTCCCCACTTTCAAATTTGTGTAATTTTGTTTTGTAATTTTGGTATTACCACACAGGACCCACCCCATTCTTAATGTTTTAATTGGTCCCCAATTCCAAATTTGTGTTATTTTGGTTTTAAATCTTGATAAGATCACGCTGGACCCCACTTTAGATTGTTATATCATACCTGTGCACGATCTGAAAATTCCCCCTCTTTATTGAAGGATTTGCCCCTCCCCCCAGGTAAAAAAAGAAAAAAAGTACCCTAAAATTATGACGCCATTTTTGACCATTACGCCATCATCGCAAATTTTTTGCAGTTTTTAGCCTATTTTAATGTATTTTGAGCCATTTTAGACCTATTTTTACCTTATTTTCGCTTTTTTTCCCTTTTCCCTTCTTTTTCTTCTCCCCTGCTTGCCCCCCGTTTCAAAAAAGTTGCCCCCCTCCCGTTTTGTAATTGCCCCCCCAATAAAACCTCGGGGGGGGGGGGGGTGGGGGTGCACAGGTCTGTTATATAGTGGTATTAAAAATTTAAAAGTTAGGAGAAGTAATATTAAAAACATTTTCTCGCACTTTGCATTGCTCAGCTGTAATTCAATGAACTAATTTTACATTTGTAATGTTTTGAAATTTTTTGTAAAAATTTTTTTCTTATTTTTTGCAAACATTATTTGTATAATAGGAAAATAATGAAGTATGTGACATAAACAAGGAATAAACAGGCCGCAATAGACAGAGAATTTTTTTGAGCTCTTTTATAACGTTTAGGCCGCCCCCCCCCCCCCCCGGTTTTTTTTTTCTGGTTCCCCCCGCCCCCCCCCTTTCCGATTTGGGCGCCCCCCGCTGGGTGGGGGGGGGGGCGCCCCGTGGTTGGTGTTGTTGTTGTTGTTGTTGTCCCGAGACTTATCTCCCCCCTGCAGATTTTGCAAAGGGCGGGCGCTCAGGCAAGCCCCGGGGGGCGAAAATGTTTCACCCTTATGGTTAAGACTCTTCGTCCAACATTAATAATGATGTTGGTACCCTTTACCCTAGAGTGTTCACTAGATGCTGTTCCCCCCTTGTCTTTGGCTAAGGATTTTTAAGTCGCGCCCTAATATTGATTTTACTATTTAAAGTCTAATGGTCAGTATAGGGTTAGGCCCTTGCTACAAACTCTACACACAATAGGCTTTTTTTCCCTGGTTTGTTTGATGGAAATCCATGTGTACGCCAACAAACACTCTAGCCATGCCACGCTGTACACATTTTTTCAAGAAGGTTTGGTGGTTGTGGTCCGGTGGGCGCGTTCGGTGGTCCCCTTAGGTGAGGTTCCCGGTTTTCGAGGTTCCTCGAACTTTGACTTAGACTGCTATATGTCTCAGACTTCGTGATGTCTTAAAAGTACGATGTTCTTACAGAAAAGTCACAAATGCCGCAATCTCTTAGTTTCAAAGGCTTTCTTTTTTTACACACGCGAGGTGCCCGACTTCTAGATATCGTAACTTGGTGATGGTTTAGAAGTACGATGTCTTCAAAGAAGAATCATAATGTCGTTTTAAACACAAATTTTACAATTTTTTTAGACGGGCGAGGCGTGCCCTTACCTGATTGGATGCGCTGGCGAAATTGAAACCGATAACGTTTGTGATTTCCCAGTCCGGATTGAGGTTGAACGAGAACTGAGCCAGCAGCCTCAGTTCGCACTTGATCTGGACCCATCCCGGGGAACGAACGAAGGACCAAGGGTGGTACCTTAAATCCACAAAATGGTTTAATGATTTTACTTACGTAACTAAAAAACGAAATAACAAAAATTTAAGAATGATACATAGTAGTAATATATTAATTTTACTAAAATGTGTTTTTTGTTCCTAGTCTTTTATTCTTTTTAAATTATATTTCTTTTGATGAAAGATAATCTGAAAGATCAAAAGATGGTTAAAGTATTTAATTAAAAAAACATTTATAGTAGTATAATAATTTAGTTTTTTCATCAAAAAAGTAATAATATAAATGTATCTCGCTAAACAATTTGTCCAAAAATAATATCAGCGCACAGAAACAAAAACACACTAACTTTAAACTATGTTTAAAATGCTCGAAACACTACAGCCAATCAATACAGTGAAAAGATCTAGCTCTCAAACAAAACCGACTGTGTTAAGAACACACCTCTCTAAGCATAGGTGGGCTTGGACAGCATGGGAGTAGCCATAGGTGTTTTTTTTTGGGGGGGACAGAGGGATCCACGATCCACCCCCCTAGAAACAAAATTTTGGACCCCCTGGAAAAAATCCAGGGCCCCCCCCCCCCCTCCCCCCAAAGCTTGAGAGCGGTCCGGCCTGACCCCTCTAGCGAGGCTGACCCCCCTCCCGACCAATTTGGAAGTATATTTTTTAATCACTGTCAAAAACACGGTTTTTTAGTTAAAAACAGTGTTTAAAAACACCTTTTAGGCCTAAATAGGCGATTTTAGTACATAAAATTTAATATTAGACCTAAAAACACTAAAATTATTGAATTACAAAAATTTTGTTAAAAAATTGGACCCCCCCCTGACCCCCCTAAATTTGAAATCTCGCACCCGATGTCGACCCCCCTAAAAAGCCAGGGGAGGTCCGGACCCCCCTGGACCCCCCTAAAAATTTTGGCCTTCCACCCGGGGGTGGACCCTCCCTAGCGGACCCGACCAAAAACACCTATGGGAGTAGCCAGGATTTTGGAAAGGGTGGGGGTCCAACCCTGAACAAAATTTCCGAAAGGGGTGGGTCCAGCCAGGGGGGTCCAAATCCTAAACATTATAAAAGGGCTAAAAAAAATTTCAACGCTTCGCGCGGAATGTTTATTACCTTGTTTATGTCACATACTTACTTATTTTCCTATTATTCAATAAAAATATGTTTATACAACAAAGAAAAAAATTTTTAAAAACAATTTGATACCTTGAAATTTTCGATTTCCAAAACCTTAACAACTGAAAAAAGAGTACATTGAATTACAGCTGAGCAATGCAAAGTGCGAAAAAATGTTTTTAAAATTACTTCTCATAACCTTTAAATTTTTAATATATAAGTAGATAGATAACATGCCACTGCCGCACCGCCTAGAACCCTTGGTGCTCTTATCGGGTGCACAAAATCGACAGTGCCAAAGAGAAAAAAAAACAAACCATAGCCTAACATAATCACAACTACAACAAAATTAAATTAAAACGGGAAAAAATAAATTACAGCTAAACTCGCGAAAAAATAAATTCATAAAGCAGCAAAACAGAAATGGTTAATTAAAGACAGTTAATATGAATAAAAATTAGTTATATTAATACAGTAATACATAAAAGCCGTTAAGAGAAGAAAGCAGAGGGGAAATGATAAGGGGAGAGAGAGAGCAGAGATAATTTTTAGTAATTGCAACTGAAAACAGATATTATGTTTTTAGGTTTATTATAAAAAAACTAATTATATAACAATCTAAAGAGGGGATTAATCCATCATATCAAGATTACAAAATAAAGTAACACTAATTTGGAATTGAAGACCAATTAAAACATTAAGAATGAGGTGGGTCAGACCTGTGCACGGTCTGAAAATGCCCCCCCCCCCGTTTTATTGGAGGATTTGCCCCCCCCCCCGTTTTATTGCCCCCCCCCCCCCGCCACAAAAAATGAAAAAGTACCCTAAAAATATGACGCCATTTTTGACCTATGATGACGCCATCATCGCGAATTTTTTGCAGTTTTTAGCCTATTTCAATGTATTTTAAGCCATTTTGGACCTATTTTTACCTTATTTCCGCTTTTTTTGTCCCTTTTTTTCCCTTTTTCCTTCTTTTTTTCTCTTTTTTTCTCCTTCTCTCCTCTTTTTTTCTCTTCCCCCCTGCTTGCCCCCCCCCCGTTTTATTGCCCCCCCCCCGTTTCAAAAAAGTTGCCCCCCCCCCGTGCCCCCCCCCCGTTTTGGAATTGCCCCCCCCCCCCCCCCGTCGGAACCCCGGGGGGGGCAGTGCACCGGTCTGGGTGGGTCCAGCGTGGTTATACCAAGATTACAAAACAAACTAACACAAATGTGGAAGTGGAGAAGACTATAATTAATCGAGCGCTGAGCGGCGGAGCAAAGCGCGAGAAAAATTTTGAAAAATTGCCCTTCCAGGCACTCTAAATTTTTATCCTTGGCGACCCAAAAAGGGGGGGGGTTGGGGGTTAACCCCCCCAATTCTGAGAAAGGGGGTTTAACCCCCCCACTCAGAAGTGGGGGGAGAAGAGAAAAAGTTACCCCCCCCCCGCAATTTTGGAAAAATGAAGAAAAAAATGTCTTTAAAATGACTTCTGCTTTCATATTTTAGCTTTGAAGTCAAAATGAATGTTTTAAGCAATAAAAAGCTCAAAAATGCAATAAAAAGGGCTTTTTGGCCTAAAATTAGCGTTTTTTACCTATTTTTCCTTCAAAATCGAAAAAACGATATGGTTAAAACGCACTCCAGAAAAAAAAAACGATAGGGTATTTTGCGTTTCTTGGATTTTAACCCCGCCCCCTAATTTGGGATTTAACCCCCCCACTCCGGACCAACTTGCCCATGTATGGGTCGAACCCCAAATTTTTTTAGTTTGCTGACCCAAAAACGGGGTTTCTAGACCCCCTAGACCATACATGAACAAGTTGGTCCGGAGTGGGGGGGGGTTTAAACCCCAAATTAGGGAAGGGGGTTAAAATCCGAGAAACGCTAAATATCCATATCGTTTTTTTTCTGGAGTGCATTTTACCCATATCGTTTTTCGATTTTAAAGAAAAAATAGGTAAAAAACACTAATTTTAAGTCAAAAAGGTCTTTTTATTGCATTTTTGAGCTTTTTACTGTTTAAAACATTCATTTTGACCTCAAAACTTAAGTTTGGGGGCAGTTAGAAGACATTTTAAAAACATTTTTTTCTTCATTTTTCCAAAATTGGGGGGCAGACATGTGCACTGCCCCCCCCCCCGGGTTAAAACGGGGGGGGGGGGGGATTCCAAAACGGGGGGGGGCCACTTTTCTAAAACGGGGGGCAATAAAACGGGGGGGGCAAGCAGGGGAGAAAAGAAAAAAGAAAGAGAGAAAAAGGAGAAAAAAAGAAGGGAAAAGGGAAAGGACAAAAAAGCGGAAATAAGGTAAAATAGGTCTAAAATGGCTTAAAATACATTGAAATAGGCTAAAACTGCAAAAAATTCGGCGATGATGGCGTCATCATAGGTTAAAAATGGCGTCATATTTTTAGGGTACTTTTTTATTTTTTGGCGGGGGGGGGGGGGGGATAAAACGGGGGGGGGCAAATCCTCCAATAAAACGGGGGGGGCATTTTCAGACCGTGCACAGGTCTGGGGGGGTTAACTTTTTCTCCCCCCCCACTTCTGAGTGGGGGGGGTTAAACCCCCCTTCTCAGAATTTGGGGGGGGTTAACCCAACCCCCCCGTGCCCATGTATGCCCTAGACTCCTCTGGCTACGCCCATGGTGGGCAGCCTCCCGGATTTCCGGTTTTTTTGAGGGAGGATATACCCGACCCCCGAAATTTGGGGGAGGTGTCCCAAATTTTTTTTTTTGGGGTATGCCTCAAATACCCCATTTTTAGCGTTTTTAGTACTGGGATCCTTAAATTTTAAGCGGGTGTCCGGGGTGCCCCCAAATTTTAGGGGGGTGTCGGCTATAATCGGGATTTTTGGGTTGTATAACCCCCACCTATGTCTCTGAATATAAGTATATTATATATAATATTTTCTAAAAAAGTTAGCGAAATAGATTTCCTAAAATTTATGTTTTAAATGTGCTTTATTTTTTAACGAATATTTTTTTCAAAAAACCCAATTACTATTAAAACGCTTGTTAACTTCTACACGTAAAATAATCGTAGCTAAAAATATTAATAAATAATAGCAAGAATATTTAACACAAAAGAATGTCCGACTGTACACTAAATTTTTGACCAAAATTTTGCGAGAAAAGTCGCACTTTTGAATTCGTGTGCGACTTTTCTCGCAAAAAAATTGACGATTTTTGGCTGTGAGCCTTTTCTGTGTTATCTTCACGTGTTCAAATGCCTAGCATCACATAA